>CACSLK010003174.1:13227904-13247622 GCA_902706635.1 Striga hermonthica
AAAAAAAAAAAACTTCCACTTTTTCACCCTTGTTTTTTTGAAGCAAAAAAATCTATTTTCTTGGCATTCGAAAAAAATATATGAGTTCAACAAAATATAATGGTTCTACAAAAATCAATAATTTTGGGAGCTCATAAATGGCTTTTAGAAATTAAATGTTTTTAAAAATAATTTATTTAATATATTCAAAAAAATAAAATAATAAATTAGGTTTGTGTACCTTTCTTTCCAAAGATATTAACTTGGAGGTGATGGAGATGACTATTTGAAGATGAGATAATTTTTTTTTTTTCTTTTACTGTGGAGATGAGCCCAATTCGTTGAATGATTTTTTTTTCTCAATTTTTTGTTCTTTTAGGAGATGGGGACTGACGTGTGAGTGTTTTATTTTTCATTGTTTTTTACGAGATCGACCGATCTGTTATGTGTTAGACTTTTTTTCCATTTTTTTTTACTGCTAATGAGATGAGAGAGAAGGAAGTTTTGATGACAAAGTAATTATAATGGACGGATGATGAGGGAGAAGGAAAATGGTGGTAGGTTAAAATATCAATAAGGGTAAACTAGTCTTTTTAACTCTCAAAATGACTATTTTTTTATTCTTTTTTCAAACATGACTATAATTCATTTTTATCCTCAAATAGTGGCCATAAAAACTCTGCTTTGTAATAATAAACCCCAAATCACAAAGTCTAAGTACAAACAATCACAAAAAGATGCCGAAGGCAAAGGCAGAGAGCACTACCCCACAAGGTAGGCTAAATGAATCAACCAAACACTAGTACCACCAAAGACAGAAACAACATTCAGAACTCTCTAGTGGTAATACCAAATACAAGCACACTACAAGTACACTATCAGACTAAACAAACAAACATAACCCGCAAACAAAACTAAGTTAACCTAGACACCGAACTGCCATTCAGACCTATCTAAGCCACCCTGTTTCTACTGCAAGTCTTCAATGCATTTGATTCTTGCCATTCAAACCATGCTCCTTTAACTATACCATGATCCGACCTCGTCCTCAAATCTGCCCTCCTCTACTGCAATTCCATCCCACCTCACCTGAGCTTGATGTCAGACCTTTCTAGCTCTACTACATGTAAGAAGAACATGTTCCACTGTTTCCTCTGATTCACCACAACAGCTGCATATGAAATCAACTTCTAACAAGCAAGGATCCAGTCACACATTTCCACGGAAAAAGTTTCAATTTACCTTTAATTTGGAGATTCTAGCTCCTCTGCCTGATCTGGGCTAGCAGTTTCCTTTGGTGGAGATAAAAAATATGAAGATGCCACTGAAAATGTACCTTGAGTTTCCATCTTCCTTCTCCATTTATCCTCAACGTGATAGTCTAGCTAGTGTCTGAATTTGTAGCAGAGCTTCACAGTCTTCTTCTTCTATCAATTTTCTAACCCTCTGCTCATTCCACATATTCCTGCTTCCATCAATAAACTCCCTAACTTTAACTTCCCACCTTCAATCCCATCTTTGAGTTGCAATCTCCTTCCGCTGGTACCTAATTGAAGTCATTAAGCCTCACTGAAGCTCCATTCCTTATCTCTAGCTGCAATCATTCCCTCAACAACCACTTAACTAACCATCATGATCTCATCAGTCAGGATGAATTGTGGTTTAATTTTGCTTCAAAGATAGATGTTTTTGGAAAGTACCTAAACTTCAGGATTTTGCTCATGAGAAGTTGGGGTTGTGTGATAACTCTCTAGAGCTGTTTAACCGACATTGCATCATTAAAAAGACTGACTTCTTTGAAGCCCAGTCCTCGATGTTCTTTAGCCAAATTGAGTAGCTCCCATCTTCTCCAATGCACCCCCTGGTATGTTCACCCCCTATGCTCCACCAGAATTGTGCAAAAGTTCTTGCCACTTGCTTACAAATACTGATAGGCAATCTGTAGCATGAAAATAAAGGGAGAGCATTAAGTACAGATTTAATTAAAACTTCTTTCCCTGCTGAGAAAAGATATTTATTTTTTCAATTATCACCCTGCTTCTCACTGTCTCTGTCGCAAACCGATAAACCTCTTTCTTAGACTGGCCAATGCCAAGAGGCATCCCCAAATACCTGGTTGACATATGAATATGAATTCCCAGGAGTACATGGCACACTTCACTCTGCACTGCAAGATTTATATTCTTACTGAAGAATATTGATGATTTAGCTGTATTGACTTTCTGCCCCAAGAACTTCTGGTATCTATATAGTATTAATAGCAAGACTTGAGCTTGTACTTGTCTGCTTTGCAAAAGACCAAAGACTCATCCGCAAATAGTAAATGAGTAAGCATAGGGGCACCTCTGGCCACTGACACCCCACTGAACACTCCTCTTTCCACTTCAGTTTGATCATTGCAGACAACACTTCTGAGACAAGAATGAACAAATAGGAAGATAATGGGTCTCCCTGACTAAGTCTTGTATGAGCTGAGGCATAGCCAGAGGTGCAGCCATTTATGATAAAGGAGAATGACACAGTAGCAGTGTTTTAACACGCGTATAGCGTAATGTGTCGCATTTTGGTCTTTATACTACGTAGCATAAATAGCGTTGCGTGTTGCGTGTTGCGTAAGCTATTTGGGTATTTTTTTTTTTTTTTATAGAAATATTACAAATATATTTGCATATAATAAAAATGGATGGTTGATTACAAAATTTATCATAGTATTTGAATAACTTCAAAAATAACATCTAAGGATTAATTCTCACAAATGTTAATGTAAATATCATTATAATATAAATATTTATAATAATAGAATATACTAAAAAGTAAAAACAAACAACGAAAATACAATATGATGGGTCTCCTCCTAGATCTGGAGTGAACCGGTAGAAATAGGTTCCGATCTGCTCGAATCGTCCTTAAGTCGCCTTCGAACCGCTACAAGCACCTGCAAAAACTCAACACCGGAGGTGTTTCTAGTGAAGAGCCTCAGACGCTCAAATCAGTGGGAGTGATGAAGATGAGCTTTGCTCAGTAGGAGCAGCAGCTGGGAAAATGAGTAGAGAATGAAAGTTAGGGTTTGGAGTTACCTCAACTCCTTTATATAGAGGTTCAAACACTTACATGAAGTACCCAAATTGCCCTGGCTGACTTACAAGAAATGACCAAAAGTCCCTGGTCGGTTCGCATTCCGTCCACTTCTGAGTCAGCATCCAGATTCCTTATTATCTTACATGAGTTCTTTATCCTAGAGGTTCTTCTATGATACATTGAAGTGTGTATAAATCGTCGGAGGTCTTACAAGTCGACTTCGGGTATCGCCAAGCCGACCTAAGGTCATATATGTGCATCCAGAGACTATGTTGTACCGAATCGTCTCAGTCGACTAAAGGGAGTCGTGTCAGTCGACTAAAGGGAATCGTCTCAGTCGACTTACGGGAATCATCTCAGAGCCTTTATCAGATTGTCGGTGATCCTCGAATAACTAAAGAACTTGGTCGACTCTAGGGAAGTCGACTTATTGATGTGGTCATTAATGTTCATCCGGTCGAGTAATCAACATCTGAACCGGACGATGATAATAGGGCTATATCATCTAGTCCCCCCCAAAAATTACTCTAAGCGACTTCAGGCTTAAGAGTAAATTTGGTATTCAAGTTTCCGTCGACCAATGCGGGCGGTACTCGTAACTTTTTCTGTTCCCCTATGCTCTTTGTTGATAGCTCGCCTCGTCTTCATTTTAACTCGTCTTGCCGATGATTCATCTTGTTCGACAGGGACGCCCATGGCTTATTCCTTAGGAATTTTCCCGAATCTATCCATAATCATTTTGAATTTCAAAATTTTTTAATTGGGATGTGACACGCCGCCTCAGGTTTCCCCTTATCGCTTAGAATTCTGTGCGTCATCTCAGCCATTGATTTTCTCTTTAATCCTAGGGTTAGGGTCTCATTCTCCCTCCTATAAATATCCTTCATCTTTCTTCTTCTCCATTTTTCCCAACCCTCTCTTCTCAAGTTCTCAGATTTTCGGCAATCAAGCTCTATTTTCTTTTGGTTTCTCCGGCGCGCGCATCATCCAACATCCTTTTCGACGTTTTCAGAACTTCTCAACTCGGTCAACATGTGTAAGTTCTCTTAACCCCATATTTCTGAAAAATTTTGTTGGTTTTTTGGATTTTTGGTTTGTAATCTATGTGTGTTCTTCGTGCTCTTGAGAATCTCCGAGTGATTTTGGGGATTTTAGTGTTTAAATCTTATATGCTTACTTCCCACCGTGGAGCTCATGTTTGCGAGAGAGTCGACTTTGGGAGGTAAAGTCGACTTTACCCTTTTCGCTTGTCGACCTATGTCGACCTTACTACCTTTTCTTTTCCTTCCCCTCTTATTCTCAATTCTCGTCTTCTGATAGACTCGAGTTGGGCCAGGACTTTTTCTTTCATTCGTTGTCCTTTTGTCCTAATCGCTTTCTTCCGAGGTCGATATGTGACGAAGAATTTTCACAAGTCGGCGCATCCTAGCACTTTCCGCGATTTATTTTCTCTTTTTTTTTTGTACTGATCATCGCTTCTCGATCTTTCTCGTAGATTCTGGGTCCGACTCTATTTCTGAATCTGTCTCCGGCCCTCTTGCTCGCGAGATCGAGGAATATTTGGACTCCAGCTCTATTTAAATAATCAGCTCTAAGTCGGCAGCTGAGCGGGAGATTTCTCCAAGTCATTCTGTGTCGACTTTTGGGGTCGATTAGGATGTATACCATCAAGATCTCCTATCAGGCGACTTGATGCAGAATAAGGAAGATCCCCATCAAGGAAGCGACTCTACCCGTCTTGATCTCATACCTCAAGGTATCTCCCTTAGGCTTCTAGATATTCCTGTGTATAGGGCGAGTCCTGTATCTCTATCAATAACAGCTCGTTATTTCGAGCTTCATAATGTAACCATAGCCTGTCCATTAGTGAAATTAGCTGTTCTGAATCCATTTCTTTATGCTTCTGCAGCCCAAATACAAGGGTTTAGGGCGTTCAGTGGTCTTCCCACTGACTGGGAGTTGGTTGCTCCATATTCTAGCGACATCTTTTCTCGTCCCCCCTAAGGGTGTTATACATTTTTCATTGATCAAATAATGTTCGGTTTACGCTTTCCCATCCAACCTGAACTCTTGTCTATTAGCAGTTTGTACAATGTTCCCATAAACCAATTTTCGCCCAATTCTATCCGCATCATGATAGCGTCATTATCATCTCAAAGATAAAGTTTGGTCGTTTCTTGCCCGAGTTTCTTTTCTACTGTTATAGCTATCGTTTCATAAAAGATTCCCACTGTCTGGGTCGTCGTCGCGGCGTTACTTTTCTCGAGGATCTTTCCTCCAACGCCACTGAATGGAAAATGAAGTATGTTTATATCCGTCCTGCTCCGGGTTGCTACCCTTTCACGAACGTTTGGATAATCGAGAAGGTTAAGCAGAATAAACGCCCTCGTTCGAACCAGTTTCAATCCATGCTTGATGATATAAATAAAAGTACTTGGAGCGCTCGCTTGTTGGTTAAGGACCGTGCTCTACTTAACCATGCAGGTCTCTGGGTCGATGATGATGCCTCCCATATAGATGACCCTCGTAAGTTGTCCACACTTACTGATTCCTTATGTTATTTTTGTGTTTCCTGCTCTTGTCTCTTTTATTGCGCATATGTATGGGCCTCGATTTATCGACGTAATCATTTTTCCTTGTATATTTTAGTGAAGGCTTTGGCTTGCTTTGAGACTAAAAAGAGCAAGGCGAACGACAAGTGTGCTAGTCGACCATCCCCTCAGAAGGATCTTGGGGATGGCTCGGGATTAGGTCCCAAGGGTCTGGTCTAGCGATCGGCCGCCCAAAAGTCTAGGGTTGAAAGAGCCCCGTCTGCTGTCTTGTCTGCTGTTCCGTCCAAACCATCGGGCTCTCAATCTCGCAAGAGAGCCCAAGATGAAAGGGATGTAGTTATGATCCCTGACGACCTTAAACGTAAAACGACGCTGTACAAGGGCAAAGTGAAGGTCGTCGCGAAGTCTCCGTCCTCCCCTGTCTCAACCAAAGCTATTACTGTGGAACAACCGTCTCGTCTCCATAATAACCCTGACGCTTATTCCGTTGCTAAGTATCTCGACTCCATCCTCCCTGAGGCTGACAAGGCTCGCGTTGCCGGCGATCCTTATGAAGTTTCTTTCTATGTTGTCCTCACCCTTTCTCGGGTAATTCAGTTTTTCTCTTTATTTACAATTTCGTGAGGTATTCTTTTCTAAGTTGTTCTCCTCGTCATTCAGCTCATTGCTTTTATGCTTCCCAACTTACTTGAGGACACCTCGTCTCCCAAGAACAATGTGAAGCACTGGAAAGGGAGGTATGCCGCCCAACGTAAGAAACTTGAAGAGCATAAGGATGATTATGAGGTCTCGAAGGTGTTGGTGTCGAAGTTGAATGCAGACAAGGAGTTAGTCCTCAAGAGAGTCGAGGAATTGACTACGGAGCTCGAGAAAGCCCGCAAGGATGTTCTTGCTGAGAAGGAGACTGGAGTCGAGGAAGGGCGTAAGTCCTTTCTCAAGTCACCCATGGGCTCGATCTTTCTTGAAACCTACCGTAAGGAAGTCGTCCGAGCTTTTCTTAACTCCCCGGCCTTCCTCGACGAGCTATGCCCCGCCACCCTCCAGTACTTCAACTTTACCTTTGACGCTTGGGAAGAAGTTGCCAAAGGTACTGAGCTGGACGGAGAACTTAACCATCAGGTGATCAAGGAAACTCTTTCCCTTCCAGACGGTTACCGAGGTAATTCGTCCTTGCCTGATGATTACCCGTGGTGGAGTGGCCTCGAGGCCCAAGCTATTCGTAAGGCAAAATTGATAGGTAACTTGAGGTTCCTCCCTCCTTTGGTCGGTCCGACCAACTTAGGTGGGCCAAACGGAGAGGACGATAAGGAATCTCAAAACGTTGGGGGTGGCGAAAGGAACATTGGTAATGAAGCTGATGTACCGCAGGGGACAGAGCCGATTGCCGAGGAAGAAGATGCAAGGACTGAGCCTAATGTTTATGGTGGTGAGAATGACGTCGAGGATTCGACTGCCGATTCCCGTAAGGACTAGATGTTTGCTTGATTAGATGTTTGCTTGATTATGTCGGTTGTTTTGTTTGTTTGTTTGTTTGTTTGTTTGTTTGTTTTTTCTTAGTCCAGGCCTTCTTTGGGTTGTTTTGTAACGGGTCGGGACGACCTATCATGTACTCGACTTTTGTCAATGCAATCTTTCTTTCCATTCTCTTGGCTGCTTATGCTTCTGATATTTCCCTTGATTGTCCTTAGTTATTATGAATATCTTTCGATGTTTGTGCTGATGCTTTCTAGTTGCGTTGAATTTTTTGTTTTTCAACTCGTCTTACATGTCTTCTCCCAACTAGGCTTGCAAGCTGGTCAACGTCGAGCAACGATTTTAAACAGCTTCATAGCTGGTAAACAAGTTTTTCAACTCGTCTTCTCCCAATCCGGCTTGCGAGCTTGTCGAAGTCGAGCAACAATTTTAACAGCTTCGTAGCTGGTAAACAGGTTTTTCAACTCGTCTTCTCTCAACCCGGCTTGCGAGCTGGTCGAAGTCGAGCAACAATTTTAACAGCTTCGTTTGGTAAACGCAAGTATCTAAACACGTCTTCTCCCAACCCGACTTGTGAGCTGGTCGAAGTCGAGCAACAATTTTAACAGCTTCGTAGCTGGTAAATGCGAGATTCTTATTACTGTGGTGTCCTTTGTCGTATAATTAACTTCATAGTCGTGTCGTCATTTTCTAGTTGTTTCAAATGATACGCCGAGATGAGTTTTTTCGTTTTGTAGCGTTGTAGTTGTGCAAGTCGACTTCGTAGTCGTAGGCGTCATAGCCTTATTGAGATTCCACTTGAGAATACAACTTCATGGTTGTGTGAAATCGACTTCGTAGTCGTAGGCTTCGCAGCCTTATCGAGATTCCACTTGAGAATACAACTTCATAGTTGTGTGAAATCGACTCGTAGTCGTAGGCTTCATAGCCTTATCGAGATTCCACTCGAGAATACAACTTCATAGTTGTGTGAAATCGACTTCGTAGTCATAGGCTTCGTAGCCTTATCGAGATTCCACTCGAGAATACAACATAGTTGTGTGAAATCGACTTTGTAGTCATAGGCTTCGTAGCCTTATCGAGATTCTACTCGAGAATACAACATAGTTGTTTAGTCGACTTCATATTTGTTGGAGTTAATCGGCTACATAGCCGTTTTGAAAATTTTGATTTTTCAAGTTATCATAGTAAGGTCGACATGGAAGTGTAAAAGACATAATTGAAGCGTAAACTCGAAATTCGTTTCATTACTGAATTTGATTTGAACATTGTTCAGTACAAAAAGGAGTTCGAAACATTGCCTTAAGTGTAAAAACGTTTGAGATGGATCACGTGCCAAGATCGCGGCAGTTGTCTGCTTCTCCATCCTCGAGCTTGTATGCGCCCCTCTCGAGCATCTTTGTGATAGTGTAGGGTCCTTCCAATTAGCTTGGAGCTTCCCGACATGCTTGAGAGCGTCTTCTCGTTTGAGAACGAGATCTTCTACTTGGAATCGTCTGGTTTGAACCTTTTATTCAAAAGTTGTGCGCAACTTTTGTTTATATTTGACGGAGCGTATCCAAGCTTCTTCCCGTCCTTCCTCAATCAGGTCGAGGATTTCTTCGACCATTTTTTCGTTCCTCTTTTCCTCGAAGTATGCCGACCTATGTGAACTTAATGCAGTTTCTACTGGCAAAAGTGCATCCATCCCATACACCATGCTAAATGGCGACTGGCCTGTCGAACTTCTCGGGTTCGTCCTATACGCCCATAGGACGGTTGTCAATTCGCCGATCCAAGCTCCTGATTCCTTCTCCAATCGTTTCTTTAGCCCCTGAAGGATTGTCCTATTCGTCACTTCGACTTGCCCGTTAGCTTGGGGGTGAGCAACCGAAGCAAATCTCTGTTTGATTCCCATGTCGAGGCACCATGATTGGATTCTTTTCCCTTGAATTGTGTTCCGTTATCAGAGATCAATATTTTCGGAATTCCAAATCAGCAGCAGATTTTGTTGAACAAGAATTATATCATTTTCTCCTCAGTGATCTTTGCCAGGGGCTCTGCCTCGACCCATTTACTGAAATAATCGACTGCGACTACGAGAAAATTTTTTTGTCCTGTTCCCATTGGCAATGGGCCTACCAGGTCGATGCCCCACTGGGCGAAAGGAATCGGACAACTGATAGTCGTCATTGTTTCAGCTGGAATGCAAGTGATTTGTCCGTACCGTTGGCATTTCTCGCATTTCTGTACTAGTGTTTTTGCCATCCTTCGCAGCTTTGGCCAATAGTAGCCTGCTCGCAAGGCTTTTCCTGCTAATGATAGAGATTCCGCGTGTGCCCTGCAACACTCTTCGTGAATTTCTCGCAGAATGTAATTCCCCTCGTCTTCCGAAACACACCTCAAATGCGGCCCAACGTGTGAATTTTTGTATAACACCCCGTCTACCTCGAAATACTTACTCAGATATCGGGCAACCTTTTCCGCCTCTTGCTTGTCTGCCACAGGTACTCGACCCTGCAAGAGTTCTCGAACCGACTTTCTCTAGTCATCCTTTTCGTCAACTTCCATTGTCTCGCCCAACACACTCCCTTCAAGGTGCATGGTGGTGATGTTATTTCCCATCTTCCCGTCATTTGAACTTGCTATTTTAGCTAGCTGACATGCGTCATATTTACGTGCATTTTATAGTGATTTTTGTGTCCGTTTCGTTGTAGTTTGATATATAATTAGTTATTATTTAATTAATTACTATATAGTTAATTATATATTTAATCAATTTTATTAAGCTATGATGAAGTGTTTGTTTTGAGTTTTTACCGAAAATTAGGTCGACATATTTATTGAAGTCAAAAAGTCCATTATCTCCGTCAGTCACCACCATACTTTCGCCGGATAAGCAGCTGCGCGGCCGTCGAGGAGCTGCTGCCGCGGGCTGAGCAAGAGCTGCCGGATACCTGGACGTGGTCTGACCACCTGGACGCGATTTATGATCACTGAGAGACGTCTGAGATATTGTAGAACCGACCAGGAGCTTCGTGCCGTCGAATAAAGTGTTGTTTTGGTGTCTCTGGCCACACGAGTCGTGTGAGCCAGTGACACAACTCGTGTCGCGCAAAACGGGTCCGAAACGAACTTACGGCTTTTTCACACGACTCGTGTGGCCAGAGACACGAGTCGTGTGACCCTGGGCGCAACCAATATGCATTTTGCGCGATTTTCCTATTTTTCGGTATTTTCGACCTATTTCGACTAGGACTCGACCTCAACTATTTAAGGAACACTTGGGAACTTTTTTGAGGAGTCTTGGACCTAATTTTCAGATCTTTGGAGACTTTTGGAGGCTAGAATCACGAGCAAGACGAGGGAGAAAGCCGGAAAGAAAGGATCGATGGAGCCGAATAAGCTTTTTCTTTTCTTTTGTTTTCCTCTTTCGAACTCAATCTTTTATCTATATTTTTCTTATTTTGAAATCATGTTTCTAGGCTAGATTTACTTTGGATTCTAGGATTTGTTAGTACTCGGATTGATTTATGATTTAGTTTTTATTTATTTCATTCCGGTTTATCTTTCGTTTATGAATTTCTTTTGCGTATATTTATTGTGTGAGTAGATTGACACTATGAATACATATTTGTAATCGATTTGAGACCGAGAGGAGATAATTGATTGCTAGAGTTGGGAAATTTATAACGTAAGAGAATAAACAGACCGAGAGGTTGATAGGACCTTGCGAGAGAACGAAAATCCTAGGAACTTATGGGAGTTAGTTGTTCATATTGATACCGAGAGGAGATAGATAACAATTAATATCTACGATTTGCCTGTTCGAGAGAAAGGTTGAAATCAATTTAGCGATTATCTCTACGATTGATAAAATTAAATAAGATTTGTATTAATATAAACATTTCATGAATTAATTCCGAGGAACGCGTAGCCTAGAATCTATCTTTTGCATTTTATTTTATTTTTATTGTTTTAGATAAATTAGTACTTAGATTAATTTCATAGTTTAAAATCATCATCTCGTTCGTTAGTCTAAATAATATTTAATCGTTATTATTTTAGTACTTAATTATTTTAACTACAATCTCTGTGGAATACGACCTTGCTCGCCACTACTTATAGTTACGCCGTACACTTGCGGATAGTAAAAATAATTAGCGAACAAGTTTTTGGCGCCGTTGCCGGGGATTGTTTGTTGAATTAATTAATATTAGAAGAAAGCAGATTGATATTAGTTTAGACATTTTTATTTTTTTTTTATTTTTTTGTTATTTTATTTTTCTTTTTCTCTTTTCTTATATTTCTTTCTTTTTTGCGAGATGGCGTTTTATAGCTACCAATGGCCAGTGGAGCAGACGATGTTTAATAGAGTGGCGGCGACCACCGAATCAGACTCGATGATTGCGTTGAGGGCACAAATAGCCTCAATGGCGAAGCAGGTCGACTCTATGGTGAAGAACGAGAATGTTGGGGTGAATGCGGTGTCAATGTATGAACCCGTCCAGAACGTGAATTATTTGCATGACCGGAATTACGACAATTTCGGAGGATATCAAGGAGGTAACACGTATTATTCAGGCAATAAGAATTATCCTAATTTCTCGTACTTGAATCCATACAACGCTCTACAACCGCCTATGGGATTTTTGGTGACCAACGGGGTCATCAACGAGCCGAGAAACCAACACTCGAAGATGCACTCGCCTCATTAGCAATTACCACGCAAACATTTATGACTCAGTCGCAAAAATACATGGACGACATTGATGCTAAGTTCTATGCGATGGAGACTCACCAGAAGTCAATGGAGCAGCACATTGGGCAAATCATCGTGATGGTCGAGAGTCAACAGCAAGAGGACCACTTTCCGAGTCATACGGAGATCACCCCAGAGGATTGCAAAGCTGAGGATGCCCAAGAGACGAGTGATGACGTTATGACTGAGGTGAATAAGGCTCATGAGCAAGAGGAAAATAGACCAAGGGTCGAGATGGTTGTAGAAGATTTAGACAAAGAGATGGAGAGCCCGGTTGAGGCTCATGATGTGTGTTGTGAGTATTTTTTACCTGAGTAGAATCGAAAGATTCGTTCCCCGGGTCGTATCGCAAGGAAGGTTAGCCGGATTCAATTGTACGATTATTCGATCACGAGAAAGAAAAGAAAAATTTCTAAACACTTTATTCAATAATTGGGGTTTTAATTATCAGCTAAGATTTAAAACTAATGCAAACAAATTAAATAGCAAGTGAATAAACTCAATTGATTAAAGAGCTAGGGAATCGGGGATAATTGCTTTCGGTTCTAACACAACTACCGGCAATCAATTGCTCGGTTAAAGGACTTGAATCGTCTCTCGTCCAGAGGCTCACCTTCAATAGCTCTTCGTAACAAGAGAGTGAACGTACACGATCAACTATCAATTCCAACAACTCATAGACAATACTATTACGAACAAGCCTACTCTAAACAAGCCTATATCGACCAACGTCTCCCCTCTCGGTTCTACACGTTGATTAATTAGGTTAGAAAGGTGATCAATCTACTAACCCTATAATAAGAACAACTTGAATAGATATGAACAATTAAGAACAAACAATTATAATCGAACCTAATCAATCATCCCCTATCCCTAGCATATGGATTTAGCTACTCATATGGAATTCAACATCAAAACTCATAAAAACCCAAGCCATCATCATCAATCACACAATTGAGAAAAGAAGAACTTACGATTAATAAAAGAATCCCAATGTCAAATCCACTGAACAATCCAAATCCAAGCCAGAAAACAGAGTTTTTAATCTCCAAAACCAATCCAAAATAGCTAAAGTATGAAAAGGAATGAGTTTCTAGAGAGAAAAAGTGTAAAAACGAAGTCTGGAATGTGAATAATGATGTCTAGGTCCAAATCTGATGTTAAAATCTCGACCTCGAAATTCGCGCTGGTTATCTCGCGAGTCGCGACTTGCACTTTTGCCGAGTCGCGAGTCGCGACATCTCGCGTGTCGCGCGTCTTCGAAAAATATTTAACTTCTGGGGAAACTCGCGACCTGACTCGCGAGTCGCGACTTGTCTCGCAAGTCGCGACATGGACTCGCGAGTCGGGACTCATCTCGCGGAACTCGTCTTTTCGACTCTGTTGGACTCGCGGGTCGTGACCTTCTCGCGTGTCGCGACCATCTCGCGAGTCGCGACACTGACTCGCGAGTCGCGAGAAGTTCTGAGCAGCTTTTCGGTCTGTTTTTTCGGTCCTTCCTTCAGTATTTTGAGCACGTTAATGGGTCTTCTTGATATCCCGGTCTCAGCTCAAGTAGTCCCGTCCTCGATCAACACAACCTACCTCCTGAAAACACAAACACGAAGAAAACACGAAGCAAAACACAGCAAAAAGACGCACAAAACGAACTAAAGAGAAAAACGGAAAAATCACAGAATTGGACCAAATAAACTACGAAAATCCCATACGTGGGGAAAAATAAAGAGAAAATAAACCCAAAATAAAGACACAAAAATGGGACAAACAATGTGGTTACACTCAAGGAGGAGAGTAGTTCAATACTTCAAAGAGACCGTCCCGATAAGTGCGAAGATCTCGGTGGATTTTATATCGATTGTGTAGTTGGAGAAATACATACCGGGAAAGGGCTATACGACTTAGGGCCAGGTGTCAACTTGATGCCACTCTCTGTTTTCGAGAAGTTGAGATTGGAGAAGCTTCAACCGACTATGATCACTCTTCAGATGGCGGATAAATCCCAAGTTCGTCCCATGGGAATTGTAGAGGATGTTTGGTTGACGGTTGATGGAATTAAGTTTCCGGCAGATTTTGTGGTGGTGGACATGAAGGATATCGTGGATACACCATTGATATTAGGAAGGCCATTCCTAGCCACCGGATGGGTACTTATTGACATGGAGCTTGGTGAGATCATGTTTCGAGCCTATAATGAATGTCGAACCTTTACACTTGCTCGTGGTTGGAAAATTCAAGAGCCAAAAGATGGTAGCCGACGCCATGAGAAGATCAAAGAGGAGTTTGGAATGAACGGGAATGACCCTTATTGAGAGTTTGGAAGACGTCTAGCTAAAGACGTTAAATTAAGCACTTATTGGGAGGCAACCCATCGTTTCTCGTTTTTATTTTTATTTTTTATTTTTATTTTCTTTTTTTTTTTAATTTTTACTTTATTTTATTATTATTTATTTTTTTTAAAAAAAATCTGGAAAAATAAAAAAAAAGTGAGAAAAAAAAATCCAAAAAAAAATAATGGTGGTGATCGAATGTTTGAGCGAAGCATGGAGAAGATGATCGTGTTCAAGGGTGCAAGGAATGCTTACGGTGGAGCTCGCTCGACTTATCGGTTAGTTACTTGAGATATACCATTTATTTTTCTTAAACTTAATTCTTTTCCAAAGAATAAGTTTGGGGGAGATAGATGTCGTATATCTTGAGTTTTTATCGCTTTATTGCATATCATATAGTTGTATGCATTAATTTTTATTTTTATTATTTTTTAGGTTATTTTTATTTTTTTTAGGATGCACGTTTACTTGCTTTATTAGATTAGTAATAATTTGGTTGTGTCGAATATTCTTTTGCCTTGTCTTGTGTGTTTGGGTGATTGGTGGATAGAAAAGAATTGACTAGAGTTGCTTATCTTAATTAAGATATTGTGATAGTGATCATGAATTATATGCCTTGATGAATAACTTTATTGCTTTGAAGTAATGAATATTTGCCTTGGAGAGGATTTGAGCCTTATTTTATTTCTTGTGTGATTAGTCGAGTGCTTGGGATACTAGAACTTGCATTGGAACTTACTTGAAAAATATGATTATGTACGTGGAGCTTTGAAAATGATTTAGGCGATTTTTGTTATCTAGCCCGTTTTATCCTCTTTAATTTTTCCTAAAATTTTATCCTTAGTAGCCCGTTTGAGCCTGAGCCTTTTCTTGATAACCCTTGGGTGATTGTTTATTATTTGGAGATGTTGGGGTTGATTGAAGCTTAACGTGAGGATGAGCTATGGTGTTTTTTGTTTTGGGAATATTGAGTATAAGATGAGTTATGATTTATTTTTGTGATTTGAGGCATTTGATTGAAAAAAAAAAGAAAAAAAATAAAGAGAGCTCGCAAGATGAATTGGCGGGATTCTACTCCTCTTACTCGTTGATTTGATTTATCGAGTCATGAATAATGAGTAATTGGAAACTATTCTAGGACACTTGGATGATCTCCAATGGCTACACCTAGAAAATGTTGTCCCTACAATTTATTCTTGTTTGAAAAAAAAAAATGGTCTCTCAAAAAAAAAAAAAAAAAGAAGAAAAAAAAAGTTGAAAAAAATTGATCAATTGTCGAGATATGCATATATGGTATTGTGCTTTATAGAGTTGTGTATGTATGTTTTGTCTTGGGAGATAATTGGAGATAGGGGATGGTGATTTTTCATCGATGTCTTGTTCGATTTTTTTAGTCACTTTGCCTATATTTTCCTACCTTGTCCAAAGAGCCTACATTACAACCCAAAAGTCCTTTTGATTATAACTCACGTACATTAATTGTATTTAGTAAAGTGTAGACGATTTGCAAGCTTATGGTTGACTTTGTGTTTCGAACTAATTTGAGCGTACCCTTCTATTTCCTTAATGATATTTCACAAGATATTTGAGTGAGTCACATATATATTTGATTTTATTTGAGAGTTCATTAATTCCAAGATTTATCAAGTTAAGAGTTGGGCATATGTATTTGAGATTACTTGAATTTATCTTGATTATTTAAGTGACTTTAGGCGTTTCTTGTTTGTTTTTGCTTATTTATTGTTCGGGGACGAACAATGGTTAAGTTTGGGGGATTTGACATGCGTCATATTTATGTGCATTTTATAGTGATTTTTGTGTCCGTTTCGTTGTAGTTTGATATATAATTAGTAATTATTTAATTAATTAGAATATAGTTAATTATATATTTAATCAATTTTATTAAGCTATGATGAAGTGTTTGTTTTGAGTTTTTACAGAAAATGAGGTCGACATATTTATTGAAGTCAAAAACGGCGAGATTTAGTCGAAGACGGTGTAGAAGCTACGTTTGAAAGATGGGGTAGTTTATTTATTTTAAAAAAAAAAATTAAGTAGACAAAAAATAAAAAAAAAAATGTGTGGACCAAAATCAAACAGCCGTATTCTCGGAATACGGTTTTCTAAAAAAAATTAACTATAAAACGTATTCCGAGAATACGTCTTATATTATTTTTAAATAAAAAAAATCAAACTTCGATTAATATATTATTCCAATATAAAAAAATAGTAAATATAAAAAGTAAATATTATGGAAATACGTTTTAGCGTAAACGTATTTCGGGAATACGTTTTACAGAAGAATTTAAAAAATATATATTTTTAAATTAAAACGTATTCTGAGAATACGTTTTTAATATTAAATATATAAAAAAAATCTTTTCCTCTCCATTTTATTTACGCGAGAGAGCAGAAAAAGAGAGGAAGAAGAAGCGAAAAAATTCGAAAAAAAAAACTTGATTCAATCTTTACCTCGGTGTGAATCTACAACACCGATACGAGCCTCATTTTCGATTAATTCATTCGCACGAGGTATATTGGCTTATCTTTACTTTTTACATTATTTGGAGTTGTTTGGAGATTGAGGATTGTTATAATATGTTTGAATGTGGTTGTGTTTGAAGATTGAAAATTGTTAATTGTTTATCGATTATGTGTGTATGTTGAATTGAGGATTGAAATTTTGTATGTAAATTGTCAATTGTTTATTGTTTGATTGTTGTTGGGGTTAGGGTTGTTCGAAATTAGGGTTATAATTAGAGCTTTTAATTTATTCGAATTATAGATGAATTTTATGTTATTGTTCGATTATGAGTATTAGGTTTTGGAGGATTATTTGATTGAGAATTTTTTTTTTATTTTTTTTTTTGTTGGAGTAAAAAATTGAGTTTTAAATTTTATTTAGACATTATGTGTTGTTGTAATTGGAAAGAATTGAAAGTGTATTTTTGCAACAGGTATAAAATGGCTTCTTCCGGTCCGTACCTTGTTAACTTTTACTGGCATTTTGGGAAAGAAATGTTAAGCGATTTTGTTTCGTTTAAAGATCGTCCGAATGGTTCATTTATTATTCCGGGGAGAATATCATATGAACAGTTGGTACAGATGATTAATGCAAAATGTCAGTTTGAAGAAGGTTGGACAATTCAGGAGATTACTATGATGATTAGCCAACCTGATGGTTCATGGAATCCTGCAATACTCAATATCGATAGTTTTGAATGGATTTATTACTTTCCTAGTATGTCCATGGTGTATTTGCATTTATCGTTGCAGGCAAATACACCCGTTACACAGTTTGAGGATTTTACTCCTTGTTACGGGGGAGTGTTTGATGTCGAGGGTACATCGACTTCTCATGTACCTAATTTTGGAGAAGGGACATCGAGAGAATGGGTGGCTGATGAGGACGATGAAGATTTTATTCCCGGTGAAGATGATTTCACAGACGAGACCTCAGAAACCGAATCAGATAGATCGGTAAATAAGGAGAGTGAACCTGAGTTCATCGAAGAAGAACACCCATTTCATAGCGGTGGTCGGCACATATACCGCGAGATGGGTGAATGGAAACCCTCCAGGATACGAACGAGTATGCTATTCCACTCTGGAATGGCGACATTGAGTCCATACGTTTGAATACAGTATTCCGGAGCAAGGAAGAAGCTCAAACGGGTATAATGGCTTGGAACGTCGATAGGTTGCGGGAGATTCGGACAAAAGATTCAAATAAGAAGACATTCAAAGTGGTCTGCAACTCGAATGCTGATGTGCCTTGTCTGTGGAAGGCTCGGGTGAATAAGGCCAGACGGCGTGATGATTTGTGGGAAGTAACTGAATGGACTGACCAACACACTCGCATGCAACAGGTCGACAGAAATGACCACAGAAACGTGACCGCCCATATGATTGCGAATCTTATAATTAATAAGATTCAGAGGAAGGTGGAGTACAACATTAACATGGTCCAGGCTGATGTGAAGCAGTGTTGGAAAGTCGACGTCAGTTACAAGAAGGCATGGCACGACAGGAAAAAAGCAATCGAGTGTGTGTACGGTAGTTGGAGTCGAACTTCGCAGAACTCCCTCAGTAAGAAAAAATTAATTACAAATATACGTGTTTTTTATCTGTCATTTTGTTTATTTATTTATGAAATTATTTGTATTGTACAGATATTTTGCCGCGCTTCAAAGAGCGAATCCAAACACAGTTGTAGATTGGGAATTTCAGGGTGGTGATATGGCGCGACACGTTCCAAACAGAGAATTCAAATTTGTGTTCTGGGCGTTTGGTCTCGCGATTCAAACCTTCCAAATATGCCCGCCGGTTATTAGCGTCGATGGCACTCATTTACATGGACATTACAAAGGAAAATTGCTCGTAGCCGTAGCACAGACTGCGAATAAGCGGCTATTGCCAATCGCGTATGCGCTTGTCGACGAAGAAAGCACGGACAGTTGGTCATTTTTCCTCAGGAATCTGCAGCGATATGTTGTAGGCGGCTCTACACAGGTATGCATTCTTTCTGACAGGGATACGGGGCTACGCAGTGCGATCGAAACATTACCGGATTGGCAAGAACCCGCTGCGTATCACCGGATTTGTCTTCGACACCTTCGAAGCAATGTGGTGACTAGGTTCAGGAGTAAGAAAATCCGGGATTGGTGTTGGGAGTTGGGTTCGCAGTTGTCGAAGCGAAAGTTTCGACAGACAAAAGAGCGACTTCATGAATTTAATCTCGACGCATACAATTACCTTTTCAACATTCCTTTGGACCGGTGGACCCTGTATGGAGATGAAAAACGTAGATGGGGCACCTTGACAACGAACATGTCGGAGAGTTACAACAACGTCCTGAAAGGGTTAGGTTCCTACAGTGCAGAGCTTTGGTAGATGCTACATTTCACAAAACTCTGGATTTGTTTCGACAAGAACAAAACAAGTCCAGCAGATGCAGGAGTCCCATTGCTAGGGAGCACTATGCCGCATTTTTGCAGCTGGAGCAAACAGCCGCAACTCACGATGTGGAATGTACAGACTACAACAGATCCATGTACGCGGTGACAACCGGTCTACGTGCTAGTGGAAGAGGGCAAAACAAGTAAGTATATGCTTTTTTTCATTATTTTTTGTTCATTCAACTTTTTTATTTTGTATATATATAAATCAATTTTTTTTATTTTGTATATATATAAATCAATTTGGAAATACAGGTATAAGGTTGATTACACCGCAAAACGTTGTACTTGTCGGAAGTGGCAGACGCATAGAAAACCGTGTTCTCATGCAATACCTGTCTGTCGTAGAATTTCGGGTGACCCAAAGCTGCTGTATGATGAGCACTTCTGGACGTCGACCTGGGTAGCTCAATTTACTAATTGGAGTTTCACTCTGATTGGTAATCCGGATACATAGGCAGAGGTGGGATGGAATTTGATTCCACATTGGGAGAGGATAATCTTGAAGCCTGGACCCGGTCGCAAGCAAACGAGACGCTACCGCATGCAAATGGATCGTCGGGCACGACGCAGAAATGAAAGGGGACATTGTACTAGATGCGGTGATCCA
>CACSLK010003174.1:13272721-13289516 GCA_902706635.1 Striga hermonthica
ATTGACAAACCCGTGATAGTTCATATGGTGGTTTGTAAAAGTATTTAGGGGGCACATATGGTGACCAAACAACTTTTTCAGTCAAAACCACTTTTATATCTGGTTTAGGGGCACATTGACAAACCTGTATAGTTCATATGGTGGTTTGTAAAAAAAAATAGTTTATATGGTGATGCGCCAAAACCGTGATAGTTCGGATGGAAAAAAATATTTTACCCTAAAAAGAAAGAGATGGAACTGGGTCGGGCTCTCGGCGGGCGCGAGTTTAGGAGTCGGGCTCTCGGTTTGGCTCGAAATAAATAAAACGAGACGACACATAAATATATATACACATATATTACACACAACATAATAAATTTATATTTATATAATTTACACAACAATATTTATTTAATAATAATAGGCATTTTAAACAATTAGACATTTAATAATAATAACAATAAACTGTTGTTATGTGGATTAGAACAACGAGTTTACACTGATTCTGGATCAATTAATATGAGTTCTATACAGAAATCGCGTAATCAAACAAAGACAATGGCCCCGGTCCGAGATAAACCGAGGTGAAAAGCTGTGATGAGCTGTTACGTGTTTATGAAAAAAGATTCAGGGTTCGATCCCCGTACAAGTATACAGACTAGCTATTTATAGTAACTTTTAGGATACAAAACATTGGGATTTGTACGACGCTTTTTTATGTAAAGTTACTTTTGGTGGGCGGCATTGTCAGCGGGTCCCACAGGATATCAGATCAAATGCCTTGATATGCGGACGTATAATGAGGGTGTCTTATCAGTCTTGATTTTGATGACCTCGGTTGAGGTTCGTCTCGGTATGTTGACGTTGATCGGGACCGAGGTGAGACATTCGCTCGGGGTTAGACCGAGATGGAATCAGTTAAGTTGGGCAGGTAGTTGTTACACTCTCATCTGTTAAGTAATCCTTTGGCTTGGTTTTGATCAGGGTTCGTCAGGTCGGGTAATAACAGAGAGGCCCCCGTTATTAACGATTACACTCAGTTGTGATCGTTGATAATGATAAAACGAGAAATATATCCGATCTGACATGTTAAACTGAGACCGACGTGGAAGATGACTTTGATAAGGCGGACCGAAGTGAGAACACTTGATATCATCTCATTCAATAGGTGTGAAACCTTGAAGCGGCGTGACGGAAAGGCTTATTAATGTAACGTATAATGAAACGACGCGTTGGAATAAATGCGAATAACGGTCGTTTTCCTAGACCAACACGTATGGTGTAGGCTCTGACAGATGAAGGGTCGTGTCGTCTAGGGAAACGTCTTGAGTGGGACTCACGCGCCCCAAATTAAAGGACGTAACGGTCGAAATTCACATATTATAAATAATCTGCTTAGATATTTCGACAATTCCTGAGACTTGTACAATACTCTAAAATTTACTTTCGCAATTCCTGAGACTTGTATAATACTCTAAAATTTCTGTGTCGTCCAAGAATTTTGCTGCAATCTTTCGACTTCAGGGGTGAGTGTTATTTGTAATTTCGATTTTTGTTTTTATTGTATTTCATCTTTCCCTTCTGTTCGCTTGTGAGATTTGAACTATGGCTTCACAAGACATCGGTAGCGAAGCTTCTTCAGATAGAACAGTCTCGAAAACAATTTCCATGTATCATGATTCCGAGCTTATCGAGTTGGCTTATGAATATTATCGATGGGATCCGAGTTATGTTGTTCATCTTGAGGTGAAACCTAATAGTACCGAAGAGGATGAGTTGGTAGAGGCGAATGCTATGATATTGGAGAATCATTGGAGACGACCGGAAAGGAGATGGCCCGATGTAACAGTAGATTATGAAGGTGAGCCGAGTATTCTAACTGATGCGGATATAGTTATGTTGCGGGAACAAATCCGAGTTCCACCCTCAGTTAAATTATTCGCTCCGTATCCTGGTGAGAGAATTACTTCCCCTCCACCTGATTGTGTTGGAGTTTTTGCTGAATCCTTGAGGTCGTGCTTGAGATTTCCTTTGCCGAATCTTATCACTGAATACATGAGGGATTGGGGTTTAGCTCTTTGTCAGATTACCCCGAATAGTTGGAAAAATATCATAGGGCTAATGGTGTTAGCACATGAGAAGGGACATGGATTGCCTTCCTGCGCAGATATACGGAGTATTTACACTCTAAAGAGGAGTTCGAATAGGAAGGTTGCTGGACCATCGTGTTGCTTTTTTTGAACAGAGCCATAAAGCTGTTGAAGGTAAAGTTGAAGTGCTTAATGAGAAGCTGATGCAAGAGAAATCCGAGCATCAAGAAACTCGAAAGAGTCGTTCGGAAATTGAAGCAGACTTGATCCGAACTCGTGAGAACTATTCGGCTGAGGTGGCGAGACTTGAAGAAGAAAAGACTGCTCATGGGGAGTCTATGTACAACGCCGGAGTGTTGGCAGGGACAAAAAGAGCATCGACCGAGGAGAATCATCTCGGTCAGGAACGAGAGGAAGCAGTTGTCCATGCCGACGTTGAAGAAGGGGAGAATGGCCCGGATTTGGATTTAGAAATGAATACTTGCATTAATTTTCGATGGGTTATCGAGCGATTTGACAATGGGCTTTACAATATTGAGGAACTTCGTTACTTTCTCTTCTGCAAACTCGAGAAGTATGGCTTCAATATGGACATTAAGGGGATGCACATCGAGGCTGATGAGGATGAGAAGAAGTTTTGCGAATGGATGCTCCGTCGCGCCGATGAGATGGTAAAGAATCCGGCTTTACCTCCACTTACTGAAGATCGTGAGGCTCGTCTTCGCCGAGCTTACGTTAACATGATCTTGGAGGGAGAAAAAGAAAAAAGGAAGGAATTGGCTGATCTCTATATCGAAACCCTCGCCGAGGTTGTGGTGGAGCAAAACTTTGATGATATGACTCCGGAACAAATTCGTAAAGTTGTCGCAGCCTATGCTGAAGAAAGAGCCAAACAAAAGGATGAGACATCTGATGAAATTCAAGTGATTTCCGAGGTGAACATTCCTTCTGTCGAACTGACAGATCCTCGACATGAACTTGTTCCGGTGTCAGATGCTGCAATTGATAGGGCCGCAAAAGCTAAAGAAGATGAGATTCTTAAACGGTTCCATAATCAAATGACGTCCTCGGTGGATTCCAAAGTCGGTGAGAATAGAGAGGTTGATAAAGCTGACAAAGGGAATCATCTTGCCTGCTGACTTCATTCGATGTTGTTTATTTTTCTTTTTGATAGAGGGTCTAATATTCGAACACCCCTAGTTGAATGCGATGTAATTCAGACTATGTTTGATGATGAATGAATGATTTATTTTTTGATTTATTTTGATGATATTTGAATGAGGGAATAACTGTTTAATATTTTTGATTTCAGTTGCTCTATTTTGATATTTTGACCAAGTGTAATGAACTCGGATTATGATCAATACTTCAACTCGGTATTATTTTATAAAGTTTTGTAAGAGGCAAGCATAAGATATTATGAGAAAAATTAAGCTATTTACCGAGTTGAATTACTTTGGTTGAAAGGGGTTTTTAATCCGAGGATAACTTGGTTTTCTGGTGAACTTTAGTTGAAAAATGAAACCGACTTGCTAGTTGTTTAGTAACTAGCAAGAAACTCAATATATTTTGTGATAGTTGAGTTTGTACAGGGTCACTAGACTTCGTCACGGTCTAGTTAAAGAACGATCCCAACCGAACTAAGTGTGTTCGGCTGTCATTGGGACCTTGTCAAATCATTTTTTGCAGATTTGACAAAAGGACGAGCTTCAAACTGACCAAATCAATCGTGGGATTTGGATGTTTTATAAGGTGTCAGCTAAACCGAGTGTAAATGCGTTACTCGGTACCGAGTTTTTCTCTTTTCGTTACTCGGATTTTTAATGATTTGATACTGCAATATATTACATCAAAAGTGTCTCCTTGTATCATCAAAAGGTAACATCATCAAAAGGTGACATAGAAGACTTATCAAAAAGATGGTAGTCGTGGCGATATCCGACATATCATTGGTAAAATTTTTTGAGAAAGACAGCGTTCCAGGGATACTGATGTGGAGTTCCGTCAGAGTGTGCAATTCGATACGCGCCGTGAGGGAGTACTTGAACAATTTTAAATGGTCCTTCCTATTTCGGCTTTAAAGGTCCCGGGTCTGGCCCCATGATTCTTTTAAGAACTAAATCTCTAATTTCGAATGTGCGCGGCTTAAGCTTGGAATTGACATATTTTTCGCTCCTATGCTTGTAGTCAGCATTTTTCAATTCAGCATGAGTACGAAGTTCGTCAATCATATCCAAGTTTGTTTTCATGTTTTCTGAATTGGTCTCCTCGGTATATTTTTGAATTCGGTATGTTAGTGCACCGAGTTCTACGGGAATAACAGCTTCAGATCCGTAGGTTAAAGAGAATGGAGTTTCGTCTGTTGAAGTTCGAACAGTTGTGCGATAAGCCCATAAAACATGAGGTAATTCTTCGGGCCATGCTCCTTTGGCTGCATCAAGTCGAACCTTGAGACCATTTTTTATAACTTTATTTATGGCTTCGACTTGGCCATTGGACTGGGGATGATACGGGGAAGAGTAGAAATGTTTTATCCCATATTCTTCACAGAAGGAATCGAGTCTTTTTCCTTCAAACTGCTTGCCATTATCAGTTATGATGGAATTTGGCACCCCGAACCGACATACTAATGACTTCGATATGAAATCAATGACCTTCTGCTTGGTTATTGTGGCCAATGGTTCTGCTTCGGCCCATTTCGTGAAGTAATCAACAACGACTATGGCAAACTTTACTCCACCTTTTCCGGTTGGTAATGGTCCAATTAAATCGATTCCCCATTTAGCAAAAGGCCAAGGACTGTAAATTGATCTGAGCACCTCGGGAAACCGATTGACGTTGGGTGCAAAGATTTGACACTTCGGGCATTTTCTTACCCAAGTTACTGCATCCGACTTCAGGGTCGGCCAATAATAGCCTTGTCGTAAGATCTTATAGGCTAAAGCCTGGGCGCCTGGGTGTGTCCCACAAATTCCCTCATGGACTTCTTCCAAAATATATTTGGATTCAGGTTCAGTTATGCATTTTAGGAGGGGAACCGAGTATCCTCTCTTGTACAATATTCCATTATCTATGGTGAACCGAGCAGCTCGAATTCGAAGAGCTCGAGCTTCTTTTGGATCGGAGGGTAAGACCCCGGTTTGTATGTATTCAATAATCGAATCCATCCATGTCGGAGGTTTCGATGATGTTGCTACTTCGATTACAAGTACCTCCGGAAGCTGAGTGGATGGTTGTGCCTGCTGTCCGACTTGAACATATTCAACACTTTCCATGCCGACACTGAAGCTAATCGTGATAGAGCGTCTGCTTGAACATTTAAGGTTCGGGGGATATGCTCGACTTGTACAGAGAACTTTGAAAGTTTCTTTCTGGCAAGAGATAGATAAGGCATCAACCGGGGTTCTTTGACTTCAAATGTTCCGTTTATTTGATTGACAAGTAGTTGGGAATCGGAAAACACTTTGAGATGTCGGACGTTCATAGACTCAACTAGACTTAATCCAGACAACATAGCTTCATATTCTGCTTCATTGTTCGTCACCGGAAAAAGGAATTTGACCAAATGACAAAATAATTTGTTCTCAGGATCTGCCAGAACGATTCCTCCTCCTACTCGGTTAGCCGTAGAAGAACCATCGATATAAAGGACCCAAGGTTGATTATCATTTTGGACCTCTAAAGTCGGGGTAAATTCAGCAATAAAATCGGATAATGCTTGTGTTTTGATAGCAGTTCTCGGTTGATAATGTATATCAAATTGACCGAGTTCCACAGCCCACTTAACCATTCGTCCCGAAGTGTCAGGCCGGTGTAAAATTTGTCGCAATGGATAAGATGTACGAACAGTGATTGAATGCTCCTGAAAATATGGCCGTAACTTCCGAGCAGCAATAATAAGAGCAAACGCAAGTTTTTCCAAAAGGGGATAACGTATCTCGGCGTCATGTAGAGCTTTGCTGACATAATAGATTGAAAATTGTGAAGGTCCTTCTTCTCGTACAAGTACAACACTGATCGCCGAGATGCTGACACCCAAATAAAGAAATAAAATTTTTTCTGGAAGTGGTTTTTGCAAAGTAGGTGGACGGACAAGTGCCTCTTTAATACTGACAAGAGCTTTTTGACAGTCCTCGGTCCATTCAAAACATTTACCTTTCTTGATCGCCTCGAAAAAGGGTTTACATCGGTCAGTGGATTTAGAGATGAACCGATTCAAAGCAGCAAGTCGGGCAGTTAGAGCTTGGACACCTTTGACCGATATCGGAGGGGTTAATTCCTGAATGGCTTTAATTTTTGCAGGGTTTGCTTCGATACCTCGCTGACTGACCATGTATCCAAGGAATTTACCTGATCTCACCCCAAAGGTACAATTTTTCGGATTTAATACCATTGACTAATCACGGAGAATACTGAACATTTCCCGTAAGTGATGAACATGATCAATAGCCTCAACCGACTTGACGAGCATATCGTCAACATAAACCTCCATAGTATGACCAATCAAATTTGCAAACATTTTGTTGACAAGTCGTTGATAAGTGGCCCCTGCGTTCTTCAGGCTAAAAGTCATCATGGTATAACAATATAATCCGCGAGCAGAATAAAAAGACGTGTGTTCTGCGTCTTGGGGATCCATGGGAATCTGATTGTATCCCGAATAAGCATCCATAAAGCTCATCAACTCATGTCCCGAAGTAGCGTCAACCATGTAATCAATGTGAGGAAGTGAATAACTATCCTTGGGACAAGCTTTGTTCAGGTCGGAGAAGTCGATACATAACCGCCAAAGGCCGTTACTTTTCTTGACAAGGACGGGGTTAGATACCCACGTCGGATATTTAGCTTCCTTGATAAACTTGTTTTCAATGAGTTTTTTAACTTCTTCCTCTAAGGCTTGTTGACGGTCTGGTCCGAATTTTCTTCGTTTCTGGACGACATGTTTGATTGTTTGATCAAGGTTTAATTTATGACAAGCAACATCAGGATCAATTCCTTTCATGTCTTCATGTTTCCAGGCAAAAACATTAGGATTTCTTTTAAGGAATGCAATAAGTTCAGACCGAACTGGTTCTTGAAGATGACGTCCGATTCGGAGTGGTTTCTTACACGTCGGTTCGTCGACGTAAATAAGTTCGATTTCTTCCCCAGGTTCAGCTCGGTCGCTTCGGCTTTTTTTTTAACTGCGTTCGAGGATCCAGTTCATCTTCTTCCTGAACTGGTTCTTTTCCCGGTCTTCTTCCTCGGTCGTTGTTTTGAGTAGTTTTCTCAAGAGATTCCGAGGTCGAAGGCACGTCGGTATGTTGAGCCGAAGTCAAGGGATCTTTTTCGGTAATTGACTGGTTGGACTGAATTTCGCCGGTATGAGTAATTAACACAAGTTCTCGAGCTTCTCTTTGATCACCATAATGAGTTCCCTCCCCAAAAGTTGTCGGGAATTTTAACGCATAAAGAAATATAGACACGGCTGCTTGGAGCTTATAGAGCGCTGTTCTTCCAATGATGGCATTATATTCGTTGCGGATATCCATGACTTTGAATGTTTCCATGATAAGCTTAGTAGCTTGTCCTGGAATGCCAAATCGTATAGGCAAAGTAATTTCTCTAATCGGCCGAGAAATGCTTCCATTGAATCCTTGAATTTCGTCATTACAAGGCTTAATATCAGCGGGATCTAGGCCCAACTTGTTAAAAGTTCGTAACATTAAAATGCTCGAGTAGGCCCATGTATCAACCATAACTCGATGTACTGGAATTCCGCATATTGGAACAGTAATGACTAATACGTCGAAATGAGGGTGTGCAAACAGGTTAGCGTCCTCGGTACTGAAAGTGATGGGACAACTCCGTGCATTGATAACATCTCGTAAATCAGTAGTGAAAACATGTTTGTACGAATTGTAAGCATGTCGAGCATAGGCTTTAATTTGACGTCGAGAAGAGGTGGTTCGTGTACTGTTTGTATTTACTCGATGAATACAGGTACAAGGGGGCTCGGAGACCGATGTCATTTGCGCTTCCGAGGTGCATCATTGGGACCGAGATTGGTCAAGTTAGGAGTATACATAAATATTTCTTTTTCTCCTTGTCGAATTGTTTTCGACATAGCGCCTCGGTCATCTTCTTCGTCGTCATCAACGGGTTCTGCCGGACGTAGTAGTCCTGTTCTTCTGATGTCAGGGTTTTTCGAGAATCTTCAAAGTTGGGGGTGACCAATTAATCTCAGCAAGGCGGCCAAAATACTTAAGCATTCATCAGTATTATGTCCCGGTGATTTATGGTAATCGCAATACCGAGACTTGTCTAACTTCTCTTCTGGAACTCTAACGGGCTTGGGCTCAGGTAAAATTCCTTTCCCTTTAAGTTCTTCATAAATTGTGGCAGCACCTGCTGAGTACACCATTTGATATCCTGACTTCAGATCGCTGGCATATTGTCGTCTGGCAGCTCGAATTTCAGGATCATTAGCATCACCCCTTGGAAAGCCTCCAGACTGAGTCTTAGCTTGTTTTCCACTGAAAGTTTTATTTTTCTTCTTTCCTTCTCCATTTGATCCGGATTTATGGGGACTCGGGGCAAAATTAAATTCAGGGACCGACATGGATTTTTTTGCTATAATGTGTTGTGTGCCCGAGCTAAAAACTCTTGAAAAGTATGGGGTTTATTTTGACACAACATCCATCGAAATATCGAGTTCGGTTTCAGTCCGGCTATAGCCATAACAAGCAACGTTTCCGGATGACAAGACTCCATATTTTGAACTCGATCATTAAATCAAGCAATGTAGTCCTTAACACTTTCATCATCTTTTTGAGTGATATTGGCAATAGATTCTTTCTGGACCAGACAAACCTGGGCCCCTATAAAGTGATATCGGAAAGCCGACCTCAACTGTTGCCATTTCCAAATTGGGTGAGGAGGTAAGGAGTGATACCATTTTTGAGCTCGAGGCCCCAATGTGAGAGAGAACATGCGTCACCGAAGTGCACCTGACGCGCCATAAAGATCCATCCATGAAGTATAATGGCCAAGGTGGGCGTCAGGGTCTGACGTCCCATTGTACAATCCGATTTGTGGTACTTTCACTTTCCCGGGAATAGGTTCCGAAGTGAGTTCGGGAGCTAATGGTGAATCAGCTTCTAAATAAACTTGCGCCGAGTTAGATGCTCGTCGTGGTGTGTCTTCTTGCGCTTTTTGACGACTTTCCAGTTCGGCAATTTTCCTACGCAAAACTTCCAACTCGGTCAAATCTTGCCGAGCTGACCGATTTCTTTCTATTTGCTGTGTCAGGTCTGTTTGCACATGGGGGTGGTAACTGGAGGTTGTCTGTTTGGTAACATCCTTTGACGGTGACCGAAATGACTTTTCGCCGTCATTTCTTGAGGTAAGACAGGAGGAACATTAAGTGCCTCATTTTGACGCGCTTCCCTCTCTTGTTGTCGTTGAGAGGCTCGACTTTGTGGGTGGGATGTAGCGTGTGAGACTTCTTGTCTATCATCTCATTGTTGATTCTCCGGAATACAGAGATTACCAGGGGTTGGTTGGATGATAGAACGACCAGGATGGATTATAGATGTGCCAGGCATGGTTTGAGCTAACAGGGTGGCTAATCCGCGAGCAAAATCAGGATTTTGAAATAAGACAGTACAATCCAGAGGGAGAGAAACAGCTGCAGTTTGTCCGGCGGATTGTGCTCTCCCACGGCTCCGATCAGTTGTAGACAAGTGACCAGGATGATCAGGATTAGACATATTAAATCATACTCTTTTATTATTAGAATAGCAGAGGAGGATCGCAGGCTTTCGAACCAAAAGATGGGAGGTAACCTCAAATCACATGAGGCCCTTCCTCTAGCGCCAATCTATTGTTATGTGGATTAGAACAACGAGTTTACACTGATTCTGGATCAATTAATATGAGTTCTATACAGAAATCGCGTAATCAAACAAAGACAATGGCCCCGGTCTGAGATAAACCGAGGTGAAAAGCTGTGATGAGCTGTTACGTGTTTATGAAAAAAGATTCAGGGTTCGATCCCCATACAAGTATACAGACTAGCTATTTATAGTAACTTTTAGGATACAAAACATTGGGATTTGTACGACGCTTTTTTATGTAAAGTTACTTTTGGTGGGCGGCATTGTCAGCGAGTCCCATAGGATATCAGATTAAATGCCTTGATATGCGGACATATAATGAGGGTGTCTTATCAGTCTTGATTTTGATGACCTCGGTTGAGGTTCGTCTCGGTATGTTGACGTTGATCGGGACCGAGGTGAGACATTCGCTCGGGGTTAGACCGAGATGGAATCAGTTAAGTTGGGCAGGTAGTTGTTACACTCTCATCCGTTAAGTAATCCTTTGGCTTGGTTTTGATCAGGGTTCGTCAGGTCGGGTAATAACATAAACAATTAGACAATTAGACAAATAATAATACTAACAATAATAATATTATTAATGAAATAAAATAAATAAACAAATAATCCCAAATATTTCACAAATAAACGGGACATTACACAAAATGTTGTTCGATCTTCATGTCCTCACACCAAGCTTTGTCCTCTATATTTTCGCCAAAGACTCGGTCTCCACCCATTTAGTGAAATAATCCACAACCCCAATTAAGAACATCCTATGTCCTGATCCTTGTGGCATAGGCCCCACCAGGTCGACTCCCCCACTGAGCAAAGGGAATCGGGGCGCTCATTGTGGTTATTTTCTCCGTAGATTGGTGGATACGTGGTCCATGTTTCTGACACTGCAAAAACCTCTTCACCATAGTTACTGCTTCTGCTCTCATTGTTGGTAAAAATTTTACTCAAAGGATTTTTGCAACCAAGGCCCCAACCTTACTGTAGTCACTACATCATCCTTTGTGCACCTCATTCAACACGTACTTCCCTTCTGCTTTGGTTACACACCTCATATCTGGTCTGAAATACGACCTCTTGTAGAGAACCCTCCCTTGCTCGATAAACATTTTTATCGACCTCAATTTCACTTCCTTCAATTCTTGCAAAATAGAGCCCTTCCAATCTTCCACCTCCTGGATTTCTGCCATCTTGACTTCTACAGCACTCTTCTCCGTATGGAGTAAGCCTACACTTTGACTCATGTAATCAACCATATTTTGGGCTATTTTTGACAACAAATCAGCCCGACCATTCTCACCCCTTGGTTTTTGAATCAACTCGAATTTGTTGAACTCCTCTTGCAACTTCTTCATTTCATCCACGTACTTATGCATTTTTCCTCTTTCACCTCAAAGAATTCTTGAAATTATCCTATGACCAACAGGGAATCAAAGTGTACTTGTATCTCTCGAGCTCCTCCAGCTAAGGCTAATTGTAATCCTTTGACCACAACTTCGTACTCCACCTCATTATTGCACACTCGAAATCCCAGTTTGGTCGCGAAATCCAAACTATCTCCTTTAGGTGAGATTAGCAAAATCCCTAAATCTGCTCCATACTTTGAAACCGAACCATCCACATACAACTGTCACATTCCTTCATATTCGACCTCCACCTTGGTTCTTTCCTGTATAAAATCTGCTAGAACATGGGCCTTGATTGCTCTCTGAGCTTCGTAAAGAATCGAATACTCGCTCATCTTCAATGCCCACTTTACAAATTGACCTAAAACGGAAGGTCGACCCAATGTTTCCCACAACGACATGTTCGTACTGACTTTTCGCCTTGTGGTTTAAAAAATAAGGCCTCACTTTTATAACTTTGACCACCACAGCTAGCGTGCATTTTTTCGATCTCTGAATACCTCATTTCAGCTCCTTGCATCACCTTACTCACCTAATAAATTGAGAATTGAGCCATACCTTCATCTCTGAGCAATATCGAGCTTACTACAGCCGCACCTACCGAGATGTAAAGGACCACGTCCTTCATTTGAAATAGTTTGGCTAATAAAGGTAATTAGCCAACACTTTCTGCGATTCCTTGAAAGCTTTTTGGGCCTCCTCCGACCAATTGAACTTCGACCACTTCTTCAAGGTTCTGAATAATGTTCTGCTCTTTTAAGCAACCTTTGAGATAAAGTGACTCAACCCAGCAATCCGACCCGCTAAGATTTGAACCTCCTTTACATTTTTGGTGTAGTTCCCGCTTAATTACCTTTAGAGAACGCTAATTTTTTGGAAATAATTTGAATTTTTCAAAGACTTTCATGAAAAACAATGGGGTGAGCAAATCCTCTATACTTAGTTGTAAAAGTATACTGATTTTATTTAATGTAAACACAGATAATATAATAATCATATGAATATGAAATCATTGCAGCATTAATAAACCCTGGCTTCAAGCCCCCGGTTACATTTGGATTATTTACTCTTATTTCAAACCTCCATAATAGATCGTACTTTTGACTATTATACACTGTTAACCCTCAGTCATTTGGACAAAAGAAAAAAAAAAACTAAGTTCACGAACTGATGGTCTCGCTACTGGCCACTGTATAGGGCTACCCAACATCAACCTGTCCCGCAAGTAAATCCGGCATCAATCGGTCTAACTAATATATCCAACATCAAGTGGTTCCTACTAGTGCCTTCAGCATGAACTAGTACTACTAGTATGGGAAACTGATAACTCGGCCTACTGGCCCATACTCACATACATATCAAAATTATACTACCACATGTTTATAATGAATAAATCATAATATAGAATCCCCACATAGTAACTGTCGATGGTGATGGTATGCCGATGTTTAATGAGATGATAGATGACTCTACTCCCCAAAATCTACATTTTAGAAAGATAACCTTTATAAATAACTTATCTTTTCTTGGTAAAATAATTACCACTTTAAAATAATTTATTTTATTTTTTTTTCGTACAAGTGTATTAACTTGATTTAATATTTAATATAATCAAAATTTACTTGACTGCATGTGTACTTGGTAAAGACTACTACTATGTGTAATTTTCTCAATCCTTTATTTATTTATTTTTTTCTCCAAATTTTTGCAAGTCCTCTCATCTATATATTTAAAAAGAATAACTATTTACTAAAATAGTAGCTAAAAAAATCTAGGAACATTTAATGCATACCTTATTTAAGAACTTTTTAATTATATGCATTAATCTATCTATTACTATTGTCCATGCTCACCTACCAACGGTGGGCACATATATGCCCACCGCGTAGGTGGCATCCACTCATTGGTGATGTTAATATGTTTAAAAAAATACATTACCAATGAGTGCATGCCACCTACGCGGTGGACACATGTTAATATGTCCACCGCGTAGGTGGCATGCACTCATTGGTAATGTTTTTTTTTAAACATATTAACATCACCAATGAGTGGATGCCACCTAAGCGGTGGACATATTAACATGTGTCCACCGTGGATAGAAAAACATTTCTTCTATTACTATATAATACAGCTAAGATAAATTATTCAAAAATTTTGAAAAAAAATACTTTCATTTTCCGGCTTCATAAGTCATTTTCCCGCCCATTGAAAATTTTGAATAAAATTGGCATGAAATCTTGCTTTCAAAAATATGAGATTCCAAGTTGTTTGAATCCTTATTTTTGGGTAACTAATTTAATTAACTTTGTCTATTATTTTATTATCTAATCACGTCGATTTTTGTTGTAAATCCAATATGTTCAAATCCTTCTTTTTTGGTAACCAATTTGATTAATTTGGCAAGATATCTGTTTCAATCTATTATTATATAAAGAGACAACTTAAATAATTCAAAAATAGTAACTAAAAAATCATCTAAATTCCCACTTAAATATATTACTATACATAGTAAATTATTTTGAAATTTTTCAAAACTCTGCCCAAACAGATTTGAATTTTTTTTGTAAAAAATTTAAATCCAAACATTTTGAAAAAAGATTCATCTTTATCCTAACATCCTTATCTTTAGCTACCTTCTGCATACCATGGTCAACGAAAATGTTTCGGTTTACAGTATATTATATTAAGTTTAATTGGATACAATAAAGTGAATTAATTCTAAAAAAAAAAAATTGATTGAATTTGGTTGGGTGGTATTTTGAGTTTGTATCAAAATAATATTTCAAATATAATTATTAAAGTTAATGTGATATAAATGTAACGGATAAGTGACTAAAGTGAAGAAAATTTTAGTGGATGAATAGTGAATTAGAATTAATGTCATGAGAATAATTAGTTGATATCATTTAATTAGACTGATAATATTAATAATAGTTAGGTTAAATTAAATTTAAGTTAGATTTTGAGTTAAAAAAATTATATAATCAGTCATACTTGAATATTACATATCCAATCAGTCCCATAACGATACGAGAATTTTAATTCGAAAAAAAAATCAAATTATACGTATAAACATTATTAATAATTACATCATGCAAAACTTATAATTATGACATGTAGTGTAAACAAATACTTAAATATAAGTATTAGCCACAATTATATTATTTTAGAACAAAATGATAATGTTATTTTATAACACTAATATAATACTCTATCGTTTCGAAAAAAAAACACTAATATAATACTCTGTACTACACGGGTACTTAAATATGTTAATATTTGTTCAATAAAACTTAAAATAGTTTACATTCTAATTTTGTGAAGTTATGTATGATGAATATGCAACTATAATAAATAACTAACAAATTGATAATTAATTAAAATGGTGCCCGTATTTTACACTAAATTTGTCAAAAAGATATTTTTAATTATACTTTCAAAAATATTCATGTATAAAAACTAATATTATTTATAACTTCATATATTTTATTCATTTGTTTTTTAAATAAAATAATTTTTATTGTATTGTGATTATATTTATATTTATAACTTCATATATTTTATTCATTTTTACTGTATCTCACGTTTATTAATTTTCAAGTATTTTAAATTAATATACTTAATAAAAATACAAAATTACGCTATATATTTAATTATGATATTCTTTTATATTTAATGTTTTAAATAATATAAAATATTTAAATTGAGAAATAATATTATAATATTTTAAAAATTAATTATATGTAATTTTATCCAAAATTTATGAAAACACTTTAAAATTATTATTTTATGGTGTATTAATGAATTAAAATTTTATTATATATCTATTAATATATAAAAAATAATGATATTTATTTGAAATAGCAACTAAAAATCAACAAAAAAATATTTGATTTTCCGGCTATTTGATATTTATGAAAAAAAAATAGCAACTAATTAATGTACAAAATCATTTTGGTCAAATATTGCAGCTATTACCTTTATTAATTGCATGATTTTAATTTAGAATATAATATATTGACAAAACTTGCACCTATTACCTTTATTAGTTGAATGGTTTAAATTTAGTATATAATATATTGAAGAAAACTAAAAAGATTTTTTATTTACAATAAAAAATAAAAAAGTAATTGTTCATAATTTGCGGGTCAATATTAACTTTGACGTAAACGAAATAGTCAATTATTTATAGTTTAATAAATTACTAATTAATTTATAGGTCAATATTAAATTAGACGCAAATGAAATAGCCAATTATTTATAGTTTAATATATTACTCAACTACTTATTTTTTTTATTTGAATAGTTTATACAAAAATAGATTATTTTAATTAATGAAATGATAAAATTTATATCAATACTTATATTCACATAGGTTGTTAAATTAATGATAACTTTTTACCAAAATAAATATTTTATGGAATTACATTATAGTCCAATCGAGTTTATGAACAAAAAATTTGAAATGATACTTATTTTGAAGCGAGTATAATGTGATTTATTATCATTATGTGCACCACACGGGTTGTGTATTAATTTTAAATAAATATTTTTATGTAATTTTGTACAATTAAACTTTATATAACATTTTCAATTAATTATAATAGGTAATTGATTCTATATTTTTAATTTATAAATATTATAATAAAAATTTTTAATTTATAAATATTAGTTAATATCTCTTAGTCGTGCATTGCACGGGACTCATACTAGTTTTGTTAGAAAACGAAAAGAATTTCAATTCATTTCAAGATATGAATATCATACTTTTTTTCTAAACAAAATATGATATTAGCCAGATTTTCATATCCAATAACAAATATTTTAAGATATTGAAAGAATCCTAAATATTTACAAAAAATTATTCTGTTTGGTTATTGAGAAGCCTATGTCATCTATATCATCCATATCCTCCCTATATATAATTCCTGAATGCGTTGAGTCTACGTGGCTGCTTCTGGTGCTTCGGAATCCTATTTGGCGAAGAATCCTGCTTCGTAATTAGGTTTGGATAAATAATATTGATATATTAATAATTAATAATCTAGGTTCGGGTATTCCATAAATATTATTCAGTTAACTTAGGTATTTTAATATCACTTTTACTAATATAACCCTTTAATTCTTTGTAATTTTACATAGTAAGACACTAAGTGACTAATATATCTCAGAATTTTGATTTGTTTCCTTCAATAAACTATTGAATTATAAATGTATTTTAAAAGTTGATAACTTTTGTATTTCTTATCGGTTTACATATATAATATATCAAATTAATCATCTTTTCATGATTTTCGATTTGACATCCACATTGTATATATGAAATACATAAATTATATTTATCTTTATAATAATAAAAAATAATAATATTTATTAAAATTCATTAGAAAAATAAAATTATTTCTTAATTGATATAATTATATGTAATGTAGTTATATATTCTAAGTTA
>CACSLK010003174.1:13335862-13366134 GCA_902706635.1 Striga hermonthica
TTTTTTTTTTTTTTAATTGTTGTATATAACAATTAACAAGTAACAACCACCACTCTCTCACCTTTATACCCATTTTATTTTTATTCTTTTAAATATCTGAGCTTTCGTAGAAGTGACAGATATTCATTCCCGCCCATAATTTAAAAGGGGTAAAAGGAAATTCCTTTTTTTTTTTTTTTTNNTTTTTTTCTATCATTTAATTTTAATTTGGAGTTTTCAAATGGCGCCATGCCTTATGGATTTGTGGGGTAGTGATAGTTTTATTTTGTCTCCTATTTTGTGGAGCATTTTGTGCTTAAAAGTCTTGAGTAGGGTGAAATTGTAACTTAAAATAATTCAATTATGTGGTCAATTTGAGCAGTGCTACTAGTGGATCATATTATTTAGTCGTGCGGTTGGGAATCAAATCCTTCTTATTGATACCCAGTTCCAGATCAATCATTACATCAACTTGTTGATCAAACTTGAGTTGCTAAAGCTCATTTCCAAGATCCTTAACAGTCGCCTTGCTGGTCTCCTCCCTTCTCTCGTCTCTCCGAACCAGAGTAGTTTCGTCAAGAATCGAGTCACCAGTGATAACATCCTTTTGGTCTAGGAGATGATTCACAACATCTCCCATGCGAACCGGCTGCGAGCCACGAACCTTGTGCTGGAACTAGATATGACTAAGGCATATGCTAGGGTCGAGTGGCCGTTTCTCACGGAGGCTGTTCCAGATAGGATTCCCTGAGCGTTTGATTTGTTTTGTGGAGGCATGCGTAGAGCACTGCACGTTCCCGGGTTTAGTTAACGATAGCCCCAATAAATTCTTCTCTTCCACCCGTAGTCTTTGGCAGGGGGATCTTATTCCCCTCCCTTTTTTGTCCCGACAGCGGACTACATGTCTCGTTGCCTTGACGGTTTCATCCACGATTTCCCGAGGATGACCTATAGCACGCGTGGCTATGGTCCCCCATCTCGTCCCTCTCTTATGCGGATGACATGATTATCTTCACTCGTGCGTATAGTAATAGACTGGCAGAGCTCATGCGCCTCATGGGCACTACAGCTCGGCCTCCGGTCAGCTTGTCAGTGTGCAGAAGAGCACCTTTACCCTTGATCATCACATTAAGGACCAGTGGACCCATTGGGTCTACGAGCGCACTGGCTTTGCGCGTTGCAACCTTCTCATCACCTATTTTGGTGCCCTCCCTGTACAAGGGACATCTCTCGCATGAGCTCTTTACTAACGTCAGGCAGAGGATGATTGACGGGATCTCTGTGGGTCTCACAGACACCTCTCCTTTGGGGGTCAACTTGCTCTGATCAAAACCACTCTCAGCGCCCTCCCAATTCACCTCCTTACGGTCCTCGACCCCCACCAGTCTACGATTCACTAGCTAGATCAGATCTTGGCTCGTTATTTTTGGGGACATGGGGAGGACTCCCAGGGAGGGAGACAGGTCCACTGGGTGAAGCTAGACTCCGTTTTCTTCCCCATATCTGAAGGGGGCCTCAGAAATCCGACGCTTTTTTGATGTCGTCATTGCATTCTCCTATAAGATGTGGTGGCGTTTTAGGGAGAGTAAGTCACTTTGGGCTAGTATCTTCACTGGAGGTACTGTCTTGGAGGCGCTGCATACCCTTGCAGGCTGACAGCCACCGCTGGCGATATCAGGCAGTGGAGGTGGCTCACTATGGGTGGTAGAAGTGCTCAGAAGTACATTTCTTGGACTCTGGGTGAGGGGGACATTACCTTTTGAGATGAGTGGTGGTTTTGGTGAGGGCCCCCGTTCGAGCACTACACATGTCACCCACCTTCCTTTTCTGCAGGTGTAGGACCTGTGGACGGATGGGGAAGGGATACGGAAAGGTTAGAGACGGTTCTGGGAACCAGAGTGAGTTTTAGTGACTAGATGATCGATCAAATCCAGCAGATACCCATCTCGGAGGATGGTATTGGCAGTATAAGATGAAGACTTACATCTCAGGTGCATTCTCTACGACCTCGACTTGGGGGTAAAGTACGGCTAGGTGACCGGCCTAACATTCTATTCGAGGCCATCTGGACTGACCTACTTACCCCGACCAACTATGTTTTCCTATGGCGCCTTACTCTGTACTGCCTACAGATTGATTTTGTGATGCAGGCAAGGGAGTTCTCCTTTTCCTCCCGATGCTATATTGAGACCGGCGATTTTAAGACTGATACCTTTACCCATTTGTTTCTTGAGTGCGAGACTGTGAGGAGAGTGTGGGAGCATTATTCCAGTTATACCCATATACCCTTTTCCACCACAGATAACTTCTTTGAGTTTCTGATTTTTTTCACACAGAGCACACACGATAGGCACGTGGGCTTCCTTATTCCTTGTATTATCCTTTGGTCCACCTGGACAGAAAGGAATAATAGGAAACATATGGATAACCCTTTTTTGTGTTCCCATATTATTTTACAGGTTGACAGACATCTATCTTTTCTCACCGCTCTGGGTAGACTCACGCCGAGAGATTGGACAGGCTGTACGCCACATCAGTGTTTGTTTTTTTTTTTGTTATGTTTTTCGTTATTATTTTACCTTTATTTTTCCCCCATTTTAGGTCATTTCTTTGGTTTTAATTCATTTTATAGGTTATTGTGTGTTTCTCTTAGTTTTAGCTTCTTCGTTGGTATTAGTTTGTTTTTCCAGATTTTTGCGTTTTTCCTCGTCTTGAGTGGTGTGCAGGTTGAGTTCCTTGATCGTTTTGACATGGGGGAGGAAATTATCTTGGTAAGCATAATTTCGTAGAAGGGTTCGTGGGCATCACACAGGAGAAAACAGAGTTCAGACGAGCGTATACAAGCCAAAACACAAGTCGTGCGACATAGTGCTAGCTGCCTAGCTCCTGTACCACGCCACGAGGATCCTCGTTTCACATGCCACGGGCCTTCAGAGCGCCCAACTCCTGCACCGCGCCGCGGAGATCGTAACGCCGCGGGACCCTTCGCCCTGCCACGCCGTGAAGCGCCTGCCACATCGTGGAGTCCTATCTTGCCGCGCCGCGAGATAGTTCTCACGCCGTGTTAGGCGCGCCCAGATTTCACCTTCTGCGGCCGCGGAGGTCGCATTTCTTAAGATTTTGATAGCAGATTTTAGAATTGTTTTTATTCGGCTCTAATCTAGGTTTTAAGTTTTTCTCGTACACTTCTCTTCCAGAACTCGTTTTTCTTCACTCTCTTCATAATTTTGAACGTAGAACAAGGATTTCAACTCGGTTTTCTTTTTTGCTTTTGGATTAATCGTGTTTATCGGATTCAACATTCAATTTCTATTAATCGTAAGTTTTCTAGAAATTTAATCCATGGATATGTTTGCTTTGATTATGATTGATGTTGATAATTCGATTATGAATAGCTAAATCCTTATGCTAGGGATAGGGGATTGATATTTTGGAATCGTTTGTAATTGTCGAGCTCATGATTGTTCAATTTGTATGAGTTGATCTTTTTCTAGGGTTTTCAATCTTCGTTCTTGTGTTTTGAGAATTGTTGAAGGGTAACACTTCAATTTCTAATTGTTTAATTGAATTCGATTAATTCATGCATGATGTTGATAATTCTAAAAGAACTAGTTGATTAACCACCTTCTAGTCCTCTTTAATCGACTCTTAGAACCGAAAGGGGATGGGTCGGTCGAAATATGCTCGTATAACCTAGGCTTGTTTGTAATTGTATTGCCTAGGTGTTAAATGACTTGTTAGCTTGTCATTTAGGTTTGTTCTCTTGTTACGAAGTGTTATTGAGAATGAGTAATTGAACGAGCTGTCTATTCAAATCACCTAACCAAAAAAATTTCTTGCTTGATAATTGCATTTCGAACCAAAACGAATATCCCCGACTCCCTAGCTTCTTAAATCTTGCTTGTTCTACGTGTTAGCTCGCTATATCAATTTGCGTTGTTTAAATTTTATTAGTTGATAATAAAAAACCAAAACCAATCTTCGATTCAGTATGTTTAGGAATTTTATTTTCTCTTTTTGTGTTTGAATAAACGTACACAGTAATCTGGCTAGTCTTCCTCGAGAGACATGACCCGGTGTTTGAATCTTTCAATTCTACTCTGGAAAAATATTTACAACACTCAGCGCTTTGCACCATCTCTATTGCCGCCGGTCCAGCACCCACGCCCCAGAGTTGTTGTTTTGCTCAAACCCGAGCTTCCTTGGGTTAAGCTAAACACTGACAGATCGTTTGACTGACTCACTAGAGCCGCCGGAGGTGGGGGCATGATTAGGGACCACAGCGGCGCTCTGAGTGCCGTTTTCATGCCCCTCTTCGGGCCTCCTCGAGCTATGATGCGAAGGTTCAAGCGCTTCAAATCGACCTTCAGATTGTTGCCTCGATCTCCACTAGCATTTGGATAGATTTAGAAGTTGCCGTTGTCATCACTCTCTTGATCTCTGACCATCAGGGCACATGGCAGATTCAACATCCTCTTATGCGTATTAGAGCCACTCTTCAGTCGATTCGCATTCAGATATCGCACATCTTCCTCGAGGGGAACCGACCTGCTGACTTCCTAGCTGGCATTGGGTCCTCCACTCCCAAAATGTGCATTCTTTACTATGACGATATTCCTCTCCGCCTACGTACCCTCATACGGATGGATCGGATGACATGCCCTTCCTTCAGATTTACGTAGCCTGTTCCACCTTTTAATGCATCTGGTCTTCCGTGATGCTGACTCTTCGCTTGGACTCTTCCTGGACCAGGACCTGACATTCTCGTGTTACATGTTGTTGTTTTCAGAGTTAGCTGTGTTCTTTTCTTGTTTCAGTTTTTTATTTAATTTTATTTTTCGTTTGACTTTATGCATATCAGACATTGAACTTGTAGAGTTGTGACTTTTTCAGCGGGTTTTTTTAATGAAAAAATTAGACCTTGATTGGTTTTTAGTTGGATATATTGAAATATTACATAATAGCTTTCTTAATACATGATTTATTTGTAGAAATAAATTTTATGGAGCCATTTCATGAATACATATAAAAAGATGCATTAATAATTCTGATGTCATACATAATATTTATATATATTATAATAAAAAGGGTGGGGGTTAAGCCCGAACACCCAACCTGTATATATAAAAAGGCCCTAAATGGGCTGAAACAAGAAAATAACAGTCCAATGTCCAAAAACTAACAGTCTAAATAAACGAGAACAAAAAGAAACAAGAAAAAGAAAGAGACAACAACAGTAAATAACACCAAAAAATATGATCATGGTCCAAAAGGAGTCCAGACGAAGAGTCAACATCACAAGGGATCAGAAGCACCAAAAGGTAGGGGCCGACTACCTGAATATGAACGATGGGTATCCCATCTGGTCCATCTGTATGAGGGTATGTAGGCGGAGAGGAATATTGTTAGGCTGAAGAGTACGTCTCAGGGGAGAGGATGTCCCAATGCAAGCAAAAAAATCAGCAAGAAAATTCCCCTCGCGGAAAATGTGTGAGATCCGATAGCGAATCGACCGAAATATGGCTCTAATCTGCATGAGTGGATGCTGAAACTGCTAAGTGCCTTGATGGCCAGAGGTCAAGAGTATGATGACAGCAGCAGCGTCCAGCTCAATCCAAATATGAAAGGAGATCGAGGAAGCAATCTGAAGACTGATCTGAAGCTCCTGAATCTCCGCGTCATAGCTCTAGAAGGCCCGAAAAGTGGCATGGAAAGCGGTAATAAAGGCGCCGTTATGATCCCGAATCAGGCCCCCACCTCCGGCGGCTCTAGTAAGTCGGTCAAAGGCTCCGTCAATGTTTAGCTTAGCCTAAGGAGACTCGGGTTTCAGCCAAACAACAGGTATGGGTTGTAAATGTTGGACAGACGGCAGGAGAGGTGCAAGGCGGTTAGGTGGCGTGCAACTTGTCTAGTCTCTCTAGGTGAGTCTGCCCAAAGCAGTGAAGAAGGAGAGATGCCGGTCAACCTGCAAAATAATATGGGAACACAAAAAAGAGTTATCCCTATGCTTCGCATTATTCCTTTATGTCTAAGTGAACCAAAGAACCAGACAAGGAATAAGGAAGCTCACGTGCCTATCGTGTGTGTTGTGTCTGAATAAACTCAGAAGCTCAAACAAAGTATCTTTGGAGGGCAGGGGATATGAGTGTAACTGGATAATGCTCTGACACTCTCCTCACAATCTTGCTCTCAAAAAACAAATGGGTGAAGGTCTTCGTCTGAAAATTGTCGGTCTCAGCACAACAGTAGCAACGCGAGGGAAAAAAGAACCCCGTCTCCTATGTCTGATGCAAATCAATGTGTTGTTGTATATAGATCGTAGATTGCAACATTGACAATTCAGGTCGCAGAAATAACACTCCCCCTCTCCTTCCCACTGGGCACCGCCATTTTTATGTACTTCACCAGCTGATATGATATGTGATCAGCATATCGTACACAAGGGACGAGTATTTTTTGTTCCATAATAATCTGTGAATTCTTATTTCACTGCATTCGATGATTAGCACATGTGACATCACAATTATAGACGTGTCAATCATATATCGTAATGAAAAATGGATTGAAAATTTTGTATAAGAAAATGACGAAGTACCAACGAAAATATATTTGAATAGAATTCCAACGAAAATATTATGTAAATGTGTTTTTCATTAGAATTTCAGTTGGATTTTGACGATTACAACAACATATTTTCTAACAGTTGAAAAATGGGTAGAAATTAAAATTTCAACATAAATTACATATTCCAACAATAATAAACGGTAGGAAAAATTGTCGTTGGAATCATCTTATCCAATTAAGTTCCAATTAATAGAAAACTCATTGCAAACGCATTATTTTTGTTAGAATTCGAATGGAAAGTATATCATTAGAATATTCATTGAACTTTTTATTAGATATTATTATTGGATTTTTCTTTTGAAATATGATAATCTTTTTGTGGTGATAATTCTAAAACATGAAATCTTTCTCATACATTGTGCTGGGAATAGTGTTAAAAAATAACACATTCTTGAAATTTGGTTGGTAGATACATTCTTAATGTGCCAATATTGATGGGTATTTCTGCCACAATTAAATGTGACCAAATCTCTATTGGACCTGATGATGCTTACATAGGAAAACATAGTCTTTGCATTAATTATAAGTCATATGTCTCACATGGAAGTTAAAAGGGCAATTATAACTGCACTCCATCTTTGGTTTTTTGGTGTAGAATCCATTTACATTATGTGCAATGAACCAACATGTGTTCCTATCGACGTAGGTTATGTTTGGCAGTCAAATAAACTAATTTATATATTACTAGTACTAATACCCATGTACAACATGGGTGTTGAGTTAATGAATATATGTGTAAAGTTATTTATGTCTAATACCAAACCTAACTCCAGAGCAAAAATAATATAAAAACAACATCACGAAGCATAGATTTTCGCCATGTCAGCTTCCGAAGCGTGAGAATCTGCCACCTAGGCTCAACACGTTTTGAATTAATATATAGGGAGGGATTTTGTTAACTTATAAGCTTTAGTTAGCTTTTCAAATAACTTAGTTGAAATTTTCTTATTTCAGTTAGCTTATCAGATAATTTCACCAAACACTTATATCGTATAAACCAGTTTTTCAGCTATAAGTCATAAGTTATAAGCTGTAAGTTTGAAAATTACATATAACTATACGCTACCTTATCAACTATCAGTTAGTTTATCTGTTAATTTTTTTTTTCGGTACAAATATCTGTTAATTTTACCCAACACGACTAGAATTTGTATTTTGTTTTCAATTTTAATATAATTCGAAAAAAAAATAAAATTAAAGCCCAGTGGTTTGGTCACCTTTTTCTTGATATTCGACTGATCTATAATCATGAAGCTATATTTGTTCTTTTTCTTACCGCTAAATTAGCTCATTAATTAACTGCATGGTCATAAACTCATAATAATGCCCACCAGAATTTTTTCTACTTACAATAAAATATTTCAGCTTTGTTTAATCTTTTTCCACCCATGCGGCCTAAATCAATCAATAAATATTAATTTAGGTATAATTATCCATTATATCAATATATTTTTACAAATATTAGCATTGTCCTACGTACGTAATAACGTTACTTTTTAGATTGTAGCGTAGGAAAAATATGTGATGCTAAATAGATAGAGGATCTTGATTGGATAGTGACAACAGAATAATATGCTCGATCGATTATAAGATATTTAGTTATATTTATAGGGACTATATATTAATATGAAAAATAAAAAAATAAAAATAAAATAAACATTTTAAAGTAACTTTTAATATTTACCACGGTCGTTAAAGTAATGATTCTGTAGTCTCTAATATCGGATCAAATATTTGATATGTGAAGAAAAAAAAATTAGAAAATTGTCAAAGAATTCGGTGGATATTTCAAAAAGAGGTAGACTCATAATTTTTATTTTATTTTATTTTATTTTTTATAATTTTTATACTAACTATTTAAGGAAAAATTACAATTTTAGTTTTTCTGGTTTGATCCAGTGACATTTTTATTCTTAAAAATTGAACATTTTTGCTAACTGATCCTATGATTTTAAAATTCAATGCAATTCCAGTCATTTGAGACCGAAAATGCAACAAAATTTTAAAATTACAGGACTTAAATTGATAATAAAAAATATTTTGAATGGATTTTTGATTAGTAATTTAAGTACTGCAATTTTAAATTTGTTGCAATTTCAGTCTCGAAGGACTGAAATTACAGGATAAAAAAACAAAAAAAAAATTGAAATATTGAGACTGAAAATGCAGCAAAATTTAAAATTACATGACTTAAATTGCTAACAAAAAAATATTTTGGATCAATTTTTTATTAGCAATTTAAGTACTGCAATTTCAAATGTTGCGATTTCAATTCCAGAGGATCAAAATTGTAGCAAAATACTAAATTACAGGATCAAAACACACAAAAAAAATTAATATTTTATCAATATTAAATCGAGGACTAAAAATACAATTTTGCCATATTTAAAAAGGCAAGTCACTATAGTAGCATGTTGGCAAAATTTCATTTTTGGTCCATTATATTGGTCATTTTCCAGAAATGGTCAACTAATTTGGCAGACATCAAACCTGATACAATAAGTTGTAAAATTCATCATTTTTGGTCCATAAGCATACGTGTCGTTTTATCGGGCGAATACGTGGACAAGTTTGATGTCCGCCACGTAGGCTCCTGTGTGATTAATGGACCAAAAATGATGAATTTTACAACTTATTGTATCAAGTTTGATGTCCGCCAAATTAGTGGATCATTTTTGGAAAATGTCCAATATAATGGACCAAAAATGAAATATGGCCGTAGCATGTTAGATGTGACCCTATTGAGTAGTGATGGTCAAAAAAGATAGCACGGCCTCACACAGCAAATGTTGAAAAGCACAAAGATACGTCAATCACATGTAAAAGTTATTTAACGTGATTCAAATATATGCTTCTCATCTCCACCCTTTAAAGATTAGTCAAGATTAATGATTACATATATATATGTTTAGACAGTTGGATTTGTAGAAATTAAATACAAGTTACTGTCGAACGGAATCTCTGAATAATGCCAATGCACGAGAGGTGGTGCACTGCATAGTAGTATATGGTTTAATAATAAAAAAAAAGAAACATTAATCAATAGTAACTATTATTTAAGCAATTAATTAGTTACATTTAATATATTTGATGATGGTCTCATAGTAGAATATATATATTATGTGGAATAACTATGACTATCATGTATAATATAATGTAGTAAGATACTATCGGCGTGAAAATTCTTTTCATTTTTATATTTGGACTCCTTTAAAGGAAATGGTTGGTTGTCCATAAAAGAGACAAAATATTAAATCATGTCTAGTTAAAATTCAAAGGATTAAATTAAGAAAAATTGTTTATAAAAATTGGGTTTGTACAGATTTTACGTTTAAAATTTCGTAAACGAAAGAATTTAAATAAAAAAATCTTTAATTATTTTTAAGGCGAATGAGAAATCTGGACATGTGGAAAACATGAGTTTTTATAGTACAAAATTCAATCTAAGTAGCTCAAAAGTGGGTTGAAGTAGAAACGAACAAGTTGGGGTGAGCGAGCGTTGTAGGGCGCCTTTAGGTGTTGTGACTGTTTCGACCAAAGACATCTACAAGCATTCGGCATGTCGCGGGCGCGACTCCTACTCAGTGTTTGGCGCAGAAGCATGTTCCAGGGCTCATCAGCTAGGGAGTTGCCATCCTAGTGGGGCTTATCCAAAAATGTGGATTTGGTCCATAAACCTCCTAGAGATGTCTTCCTACACCTGTAAAGAGCCCACGGTGTGTTATTACATTTCTCCTAAATTTTCTCAGAGATCTTCTCATCAATTTCCACAAAGCCTCATAACTTTTTTTTTTTTAATTCATTAGAGTTTCAAACTATAGTAGTGTTTATCGAAGATTTTTATTTTTTTAGTATGGCATGCGTCATAGTTAAATGTACTTTTAGTGATAGATTGATATCTTTGGTCGTGTTTATTGTTGAATTATGCATCATTTTGTTTTAATTATATAAATCTATGACAGATGTATTCTTTGTTGTTAGTTTTTGTAGATGGTATCCACAACGACAGTTTTGCTATGGAGCAATCAGATGACTCGACTTATGGAGTCATCTACAGTTATTTACAAATAGTGTATTGACACGTGTGCTGCAATAAATACACTTTGGACATGTGTCAATCCATTTAGTGATGGATGGCTCTATAAAAAAGCCATTCGATGGCTCCATAGATTTTTTGTTCACAACGATACTCTTCAACCACTTGGACAACGGTTCTTCGTCAATAGCATCATCCGTATTGGCAGGGGTCGCCATCTTCTAAACCCTCACTTGAGGAATATGCCTGAAAAATCTTAAAAAATACATTTGGGATGAAAAACAACGCCGAAGAAGATGAGGTGCATAAAAGGTCACATGACTTGTGTGATGTGGTCCATAAGCCACACGAGTCGTTGTTTAGTTGTTTTTAGCCGAGTATGATCGAAAGATCCTCTTTGGGTTATCTCTCAAGGAAGGTGATTCGGAATTTCGTTAACACATTAGTTGTCAAGAGGAAAAAATGGAAAAATTAAGTCCTATACATACTAAGCACGATTGAGGGAATGATTTTTGCACTAAATTAAGCTAAGCAATGCAATCAATTAATGAAATGTGAGATTTTTGGAAGAAAGCTTTAGACTCCACTTTCAACGGAGTGTTCAAAACCGAGAAAAGACTTAAAAAAAGAGACACAACTCATATCTCACGCAATTAGAACTAAAGTCGAACAAATGTTTTCAAAATAAACGACCTTTGGCCAAAGTGCTGATTTTTTTCTCATAACATTCAAACTTTAATCAACCAGTCACACTTGATAAGCAAGATAAACAATAATTAGCATTTTACCTAGAATCCAATTCAACACACAAATTACGAACGATAAATTAATTTTACCTCTTAAACTTAAATAAGCAAAAATATAACAATAAACGAGATAATAAGTCCTAAGGCTAGGTCCTTGCTTCCCTATGCATTCCCGAGCGCATTAGATATGAAAAGGTCAGAACATTAACTATAAACAAACTCAACATGTACATTGCGGCAAGAACTACTTTTACTTCTTGACACTAAGTTAGCAAAAATAAAGCAATAAACGAGATAGTAAGTCCTAAATCTAGGTACTTACTTCCCTATGCACTCTCAGCAAAATAGACGTGGAAAAATTGAAGCTTTCCTAAAAACGAGCATAATCGGAAAGGTCACCAGAAAAGTACCGGTAGAACCTCCCAAGTTTTGTCTAGACAGAAAATAATAAAAAGAGAGCAATTCAAAAAAGGGAAAATAAAAAAATTAAGTCTATATATGTGCTCCCACACAAAAGGGAGTAAATGTATTTATACTTGCCCAACAAAACACACACTTCTCTCACACACATTTAATGAATTTTGCAGTTCGTTGAACCTTGAAATCAGTTTTGAAGTGAGTGTATAGTGTGCTTGGGCTAGCCTCGGATTTAAACTCGCTAGGTCGTTAATTACGTTTGCAGCGAGTGGTAGATCGTCTCAGGCACTGGCTCGGGGGGTGCATTTTGCAGCAAGTGTGGCACTGGCATGGGTCTTCTCAGCGCTTAGACTCGCTCGCTTGCGAGTCATAGCTCGCAGCGAATGCGTACCTGCTCGTGGACGGGTCTCGCAGGAGGGAATCGCGAGGTCGCGGGAGGGGAGTCGCTTTACGAGTGCCAGCTGGGAAAACACTCGCAACTTGATTGAGTTTTCTCATAGGCACAAACTGTTGGTAGTGCACGGGCGCGGTGTGCATACTCCGTGCAGTCGCGAGCTTGCTGCGCAGGATTTTAACCAGAAATGGCTCGGGACGTCTCTCGGGATGATTCGTCTTCCCAGACTTTGCAACGTGGACCTAATTAACACCAAGAGAGACAAGAAAATACAGCAAAGCACAAAAACACATGACGAACACAAAAATGCACAAAACACGAGAAAATGGACTGGTTAACTCTAAAACAAACCTAAAAAGACACGACTAAGGTACAAAACACACACGAAAAGTACCCCAAAAACAAAATAAACAACTCCCCCAACAGTTACCTCTTTTGTTGTCCTTAAGCAAACAAACCAACAAATAGTTCGAGACGAAAGATCGAAAGGTCCATGTATAATGACCATGCTAAATGAAACTCTATTTTATTTCTGGTTTTTATAAAGAAGAAGGAGAGATTGATCGGTTTTTATAACCCAAGCTAGGGTTTTCATATAAAACCTACCTTCCAAGCTACCAAAAGAGAGATGGCGTGTAACCAGGTCCGGCAGCAAGGGGTGCGGGGCACGGGTTCAAAGACACGGGCCGAGACTTCTCGGTTCCAATAATGAAGACTATATACACGGATCGGTTCGATCACACGGTTCGATAAGAATAAATAACGATACTATACATATATATAATACACACAATAGTATTTTTTAATATTAAATAAACATTTAAACAATTAAGCATTTAATAATAACAATAATAATAACAATAATAATAATAAATAATTAAGACAATTAGATAAATAATATAAATAATATAATAATAATAATAATAATAATAATAATAATAATAATAATAATGCAATAATAAATAATCCCAAATAATTCTTAAATAAACGGGGCATTACAGTTTACCCACCTTAAAAGCAATTCCGTTTTCGGAATTCGAAAATAAAAACATCCAAACTCTAACATCAAACATGAAGTCCGGATGTCTCCTCCTAGTCTCGCCCTCAGTCTCCCCAGTCATCTCGGACTTGCCGTGCCGGTTACATTGCATCCCGACGAGATCGACTACTCGGTCCTCAGCTGATGAACTTTTCGGTTCAGTACGGACACTGATACCTGCTCATAGGTAAGGCCTCGCTCGACCTGCAACTCGACGAAGTACACGTGTTTGGGGTCATATATGTTTCGACGCAGCATCAGGATGTTAAATACGTCATGCACCCCGACAACACAGGCGACAAAGCTAATCGGTAAGCTAAGTCTTCGACTTGTGCGAGATTCTGAAAGGGTCCGATATAGCGAGGTCGAAGCTTCCCTTTATTCTCTAAGGGAACCATACCCCTCAGGGGTACGACCTTCAAGAAGACATTTATACCAACATCAATCACACGGTGAATACATAGTCTCTAATCGAGACTCGAGACTCCGCTCGATAATGCAACATCTCAAATCTCTACCGGCTCGAGGGACATCCCTCAAACGGCTAAGCAATTGATCAACAAAGCTCATTTAATCGAAAATCAAGTGATATAGGGAATTCATATATTGGTTCAATGGAACCTAGAGCTCTCGGATTGATAAGTCGTATTCTTGGCATGTTAATTGTCATATTTTCCATACATTTTTTATGTTTGTATGAGCTTAATTATTTATTTCAATTGATTTTTATAATTTTTGTAGGATATCTCGGAATTTAGAATTGTATGATGATTGGAGGGTGAAAGAGACGAATTTGAGCTAAGGCGTGGGCACGCTAATTTCCTACAAAAGTTAGAAGAAGGAAGGAGTCACAAGTTTGAAAGAGAATAATAAAACCTTTAGGAGTATTTATTTATTTATGGACTATTATTATTTTATTAGGATATTTTGGAGACAGAATAAACTCTTTATTATTTTCTACATATTTTTTGCTAGGATTATTAGACTGGTTTGATTAAAAACCAGACTGTCAGATTTATTTTGGGATCTCTTCGCACGCCATCTTTTCTTTCCTTTTTTTTTCTTCTTTTCTTTTATTCATGAATAATTGGGAGACTTCTCCCATGTTTATAGAGAATTAATTTATTTTTTCAGCCAAAGTATTATTGTAGATTTGGTTTTTCATGATTTGTGAGATCTAATTGAATTTCTATTCCCAATTCTCTTTTATTTACATATCTCTTATGATTATTACCAATTGTGTTTTGATTTGTTGATGCAAACTGGCCATTTATTCTATTGTTGAAACGCATATCATTATTTATTACGGCTAAATCCGTAATTGTTTGATCGTTCTAATATTTGTGGCAAATAGCATAGTTGTCTACTAAGGGTTTTCAATTGTATGCTTAGGGATATATATGATCTAGTATAAATGATCCTCATGTGCGTTTGTTGGCTAGAATTGGTAGTCCTTCTAGATCTTATTATTGTTGATAGATTAAATCCTATGATCATATCCAGGGTTGTCTGTTGATTAGAGAAATAATTAGAGATTGTATCCTAATTATCGAACAACTAAGGAAACATATATATTGTTAGGTCATACCAATAACCATAACCAGACTAATTGAGAATAAGAGAATTATTTTTGTATCCATGATCGAATCGTTGAACCATCTATACGAGTTTTTACTTTGGTTGGATATCTTCTCTATTTCTAGTAACTCATTGTGTTCTCGCATCTAGTTAGATTTTATTTTTATTTTATTTTATTTTCTTAGTTAGATAAAATCATCAAAAAAAACCCCATCATTTTTAGTTTTCTTTCTTTCAAGAATAGTTGCATTGATACTTTTCCTAGCTTATCCCTGTGAATACGACCCTACTTACCACTGCTACAGTTATTTTAAAAGCAGAAATTTATTATTGTTGGATTCGACAACCATCAATTTTTGAAGACAAGGTTCAAGAGGGTTCTAACATAATTTGGTACATGAAACTGGTCGAATGGTTCAAAAACGAATCGACCGTACGGGTCGATGCACAAGTGGCACACTTGCTGGCGCTGCATATGCGGGGCGCTGGGACGCGTGTGTATACCTGTTCGGAGACCAACTGCCAGGTCGAGGTTTGGCTGTACGTACTAGCATCGTGAGTTTGGCGTCCGGTGATGGCGGCTACAGCTCGCGTGCGAGTCAACAGTCGGTTGCGCGCTAGCCTCGCGTCTCTCAGGACGGGCATGCATGCTCGGCCACCATTTCGCATGGCTACACTCGGCCAGGGCCAGCTTTGGGTCCAAGGTACTACGAGGAAATTCTTTAATTCGAGGTCAATCACTTCAAAGGTAACTAAATTGAAAAAAGGGTTTTTCACAAAATTTTTGAACGGCAAAATTTAGGGTTTAATCAAAACAATTTCCCCTATCAACTAGGTATAAAACTACTTCAACAGTTTCAAGGGTTTCAAATTTAATAAGGCATAAACCGAGTTCCAAGCCCACCACCTTCCCTGATCCACACAATTTCCAGTGAACAATTAACAATAAAGATCAGGACAAATTCTAAAAGGTAAAACGAGGATTGGCTCATCAGCTAGGAATAATCCCAATCACAGTGCTCACTACTGAGTAATGATACGCTTAGCTCACTCGACTCTTCCAAATAACAGTGTCGAAATAGAGGCATCACAAAACAAGTATTCTCAAATGTTACGAGAAAAGATAAGGATGTGTCGATAAAAAAAATGCACAACTCTATCCGAAATCTCATCCCACGCAGAGAAAGAAAAGACAAATAGAAATTCCAAAATATTGAAATTAAATGACATACAAGAGTCTCAAACACAATTCAAAATACTCTGCCAAGCGAAAGGAAAATAAACGGAGGTTTGCAAAGTTTCTGAGGAAGTAAAAACTTAAAGTAAAACAAGGCTGCTATGACTCCACGCGTCCACGGTTAGCCATACTGCTGCTAAGGTGGCGGTGGAAGCTGTTTTTGCTGCTGCTGGGGTGGCTGCTGCCTGATACGGCTACATCCGGGGCTCGGGGCGTGCACTGAGAAAATGTCATGGACGCTGGCAGTTGAAACAGATTTTATGAGGAAACCAACACTGTCCAGCATGGGTTCGACCGCAAGTAGACACCTCGGATGGACGGCAGGTGGGGTATCAAGATGGTCGGGGGCTCCGCGCTTTTCCTTCTTCTGATCTTAGCTGAAATCCGCTTTTCTCTTGCCCGAACTAGATTCGGGCTTGGCAACATTGATTGGTTAGATCGCATGGGCTAGTTGGGAAGACAGAATGGCTGTCCTCTGAGCATTTTGATAGACTTCTAGCTCAGTGGCTCGGCAGACCATCTCGGAGTAGGGTAGAACTCTGTGGCCATTCATGGTATAGCAGAGGTCGTGGCGAAGACCATCTCGGAAGCGAATGGCCTTCTTCTCATTGGTATCTACGAGCATCAAGGCGAACGCGCTCATACATGTGAAGTCGCGCTCGTAGTTATCCACAGGACGGGGTACAAGTCGAAGCTCCCAGAACTCTCGCATCATCTGGGCATGGTAAGCCTCCAGGTAGTACTTATCCTTGAATATGGAAACCATCTGGTCCCAAGTCAGAGCATCTCTCTCAGCACGAGGACGAAGCCTCCAGTAGTCGGACCACTATGCTCTAGCATCTCCAGTCATTTGGAACGTGGCACAACAAATCTTCACCTCATCGGTGGTAAAAAACAGGTCAAGGATGCACTCCAGTTGCTGAAGCCATTCGGGCACAACTTGGGGGCCCTCAACCCCAGTAAACGTCGGTGGATGCATGTTACAGAAGTCGAGCACAGACTGGGTAATGGGATCCCTATCAGGGGCATGTTGCTGAGGAGGAGGTGGAGGTAGGGGTGGCAGTTGTTGTTGCTGACTGTTGCGGGTTTGGCGAGCCATAGTTCGATATTGAAAATGGGCCAAAAAGTTTAGCACATGTATAAAATTCTAGAGTTCACCAACACTAGAGTTCAAGTCAATCGAAGGTGGATAGATTTTTTCTAAGCCCCAAGATATAGCGGATATTTAAATAAACAATCATTTCATAAGTGATCTTAGTATTACTTATGACTTGCATACCTTGAGCGGTGCGACATGACGAAGACGAGTGGTCGATGATTATACTCATATATTCATAAATGCACATAAATCACGTTGAGCAGTCTACAGAAATGCAAACTATCTTTAATACCAAATTGTAACGCCCCACTTTTATTTGACAAAAGTCAAAGACTTTTCAGAAAGTCAACTTAAAATTTTTCGAAATCTTTTTCATAAATAGTGGCGCTACTCAACCTAAATCCATAAATGGACATCACATAAATCATACTTGCAAATATCATAAATCATAAATTTACGTTCATCCAACATTTTCATAAATCCCAAGTTCATCAAATTATTCAAATGGAAACATCTCCCAATCCAAAGTTTTGAAATCCCAAAGTTCATAAATCGTAAATGCCCAAAGTCGTTAATGCTTAAATAAACATAAATAGTCCAAAGTCAACTAGCATGTGGAAAACTACTAAATGAGATCAGTCAAAGACCGACCACCACTCACCTTTGCCTCGCCATCCGACACCTGCTTAACCTGCATCCATGAAGAGTAGGTGGAAGTGAGCACAAATCAAAACGTAGTGCTGTCCACTATGCACATGAACAATAATAAGGTACGAAAAGCAAAAGGCATGGTCGCAGTATGAACACAAATCATTAAATATCCCATCTCCTATCCTAAGTACATAAATAATAGCATGTGCACACCTATAAAAATAGACTACTGTTAGTACACGTATTGAATGCCCTCGGTCGAGCCTTACATCGATGCCCAAACAGTAGGAGGCTAAATTGCCAGCACCTAGTGCTTTGGACAAGTAATACATCGCCGTCCGAGCACCGCACTGGACTTACAATCTACGCGTCCTTTGCAAAGGACTAAAGAGGGGATTACCCTCGCGGGGTAGTTCTATATCTACGGGGATAACCGTTCGACAGCCGGTACAGCTCATATCGAAGGTTACATGTTCACATGCATACATTGATCATACCCACATAAATAAACATTTATCATTATGTCATAGACATTTCATATAAAACCCACCTGGTATCCAGAGAAATAAGAGGTCACAGAAAATCGGAAAAAAAACAGGCCAAGAACACAGCTCGTCAACCATCTACATTATATAAAACAGACCTATAAATGACTATTCAACACACGAACACTTATAACTAAATTCATGCGGTTCAACTTAGCCCACATAGTTCATGTAAGAATGCATGCAAAACGAACACATCATTTTCGAACATATATCAAGAGTTTTCAAAAACCTAACTCGGGCAGCGTTTTTTAAAATCAACATAACTCTCAACATATGACTAATGTGAACATGACTCAACTCTCAAATTAAACTTAAGGCATGCATCTACAACTTTCATGAAGTCATTGAAAACAAATAAGGGCATTTAGCAGGAGATAACTCGACAAACATTTTAACCTAGATGCAGTCAGAAAAACTGGAACATTATTCATGCAGAGCCTCTGTATTCATCAAATAATTTAAGCTACAGACCTCCGAATGACTTGATTAAAAAACCAACAGATAGCTAACTCGATTATATACGACTTTGCTGAAGATTATATTGGCAAATAACAACATTATCAATGAGTTTAAACACAAAACATTCAGTTCAGAGGAACTGCCAGAAACCAATACATGGTACAAATAGCACTTCAGTAATTACTCTTTAAATTATGCTACATAGCTCATATCAGCATGCATCCTACCTAATTAGAAAGCTAAGAGATAAACCTATAACTTTCATGAAGGGCATAACCCAATTTAAGCACATTAAGACATGATAAACATGTCAGACATTCAACGCACATGCTGCCGGGTTTTTACAGAAAAAAACTGCACGCGCGATAATTTTGTAAAAATCATAACTTATTCGTTTCAAATCAGAATTACATGACTTACAAACCCAGATAAAGCCAATAGAAAATACTACATATCATATGAAGACCAGATTTTCACAAAGCAAGTATTTTCAGGGTCAAACAGCAGTGCAACAAAACAGTAAATAATATCATAACTCATGTATTCTCAATGAACATCATTTCCTTGATCACATATCCAATACCACTCATCAAAAAAGCCCCAAAGCATCTTATAACTTTAATACTAAGTGCATAATATAGAAAATGAATCACTACTCACATGCTCGATCAACCATTTCAACCAAACATTCACATAAACTCATACGATATCACCTAAATACATAAAATGAAGCCTAAGCATGCAAGCTCTACAAAAACCTATCCACATATCAAACAATAATACATGAATTAAAAAGGGGTTTTGAGCCTCATGTACCGTTCTCGGGAATTACACACGAAAACGGATGAAAAGGGCTGAAACAGGGGCTGAACCACGCGCGGGGAGGCTCGACGACTATCGCTCGGCTTGCGGGCTCGATGAAACGGACCTGCTGGATGGCGTTTAATGGGACGGAGCTTGTAGACGGCATCTCGCGATCATGAATAGGATGACGAACGTGAACCCAAATGCGAACAGTGGGCTCGGCTACTACAGCTCATGGGGCATGCGTGTACGTGGTCTTGCGGAGGTTCTCACATCAGAAGGTCAAGCAGCGGTTTTGCGAGGTTGTCGGCAGCAAGGATAGCGACCGAAAATTCACGAACAGGAGGGCCCAGACGTGAACAGGAATGCTCGACGGGCTACTCGGAACTTGGACCACTTGCGAGCGGATGGTAGTGCGACTCGCCGGGAGTTGCAGGTCACGGTGGTGCTGTGATGGGAGGATTCTCACTGGTGGTGCTGGTCGCGAAGGAGCAGCGGGACGCCGGGGCTCGCGATGGATTAAAGCCGATGAGCAATGGTGAAGGGCGATCGATGAAAAGCGAGAGAGGGGGGGAGAGATTGTGTTCACGAGAGGGAGAGAGAGTTCTTTTTCTGATGGTGAGCGAAGAGAGTTTTTTTTCTCTGCTGTGTGCAAAAAGCTTCGGGTGGAAACAAGAAGAAGGAGAGGTTGATCATTTTTTATAACCCAAGCTAGGATTTTTATATAAAACCTACCCTCCAAGCTACCAAGAGAGAGATGGCGTTCCAGGACCGGCAGCAATGGGTGCGGGACGCGGGTTCAAAGACACGGGTCGGGACTTCTCCGTTCCAATAATTAAGACTATATACGCGGCTCGGTTCAATCACACGGTTCGATAAAAATAAATAACGATACTATATATACAAAACACACAATAGTATTTTATTTAATATTAAATAAATATTTAAACAATTAGGCATTTAATAATAACAATAATAATAATAAGCAATTAAGACAATTAGTTAAATAATATAAATAATAGAAATAATAATATTAATGCAGTAATAAATAATCCCAAATAATTCATAAATAAACGGGGCATTACACTACTCATCTAGAAGGAGACTAACCGGGTCAAATAGAGTCTAATCATTTCAACTCTCACGAGCTCATTTTATTTATTTTTTTCCGCGAGCAGCCTTTTTCCAAACCAGGCTTCCGGACTATTATTATCAAGGTGTAACTTCGAGAGATTTTCTCAAGAAAAAAATCCACTATGATTAAGGCTTCCGAGCTTGGTGGTCACTTGTCTAAAACAACCTAGTGTTGGGTTGGGCAACTGCTCGAAGACAAAGATCCACCATGATTAAGACTTTCGAGCTGGGTGGTCACTTAGTTTGAACAATCCTTGTGTTGGGTTGGGCAAGTGCTCGAAAACAAAAAATCCACCATGTTTAACGCTTTCAAGCTAGGTGGTCGCTTGTTTTGAACAATCCTAGTGTTGGGTTGGGCAAGTGCTCGAAAACAAAAATCCATCATGATTAAGGCTTTCGAGCTGGTTGGTCGCTTGTTTTGAACAATTCTTGTGTTGGGTTGGGCAAGTGATCGAAGATAAACGTCCACCATGATTAAGGCTTTCGAGCTTGGATATCGCTTGTTTTAACTATCCTAGTGCTTTGTTGGGCAAGATTTTCAAAGACAAAAATCTACTGTGATTAAGGCTTCTGAGCTGGGTGATTGCTTGTTTTGAATCAACCCTAGTTATATACCACACAAACATGGGGGCGACAAAAATCTACGCTGACGATTGAGTGTTGGTTGAGGAAAACTTGGGGCTGAGATTGATCGAAGTTGGTACTGGGATTTAGTGAAATTTGGGGCTGAGGTTGGGCGACATGGGGGCTGCGATTGAGTGACGGGAATTGGTGTTTTGTGGTTGAGATTATTTTTGTGGAATTAGGAAAATTGGGGCTGATTTCTAGTGACGTGAATTGGTGCTTTTGGGGCTAAGTTATTTTTGAGAAATTAGATATATTTAGGGGACTAGTTTGCAATTTTATGAACTTTTAATATATGTATAGTTTATAACTTAAGTACAATTTGTAATTCTTTTTTTTTTTTTTTTATCAAACGACATTAAATTCTCATTAACCAAATATCAAGGAATAGTACAAGGAAACAAGGTCCCAAATTCACCGATACTGGGAGGTTACAAACAGCCTGCAACCTAATCAAGGACAAATAGCCCTACACTAGCCCTGCTATAATCACAACAACTAAACATGATGAACATCCCAAAACCACAAACTAATAACAACTGCAATTAACTATAACAGAATCAGAAAACTCAAACACAAACTGAAAGAGAAAAGAGAAGAAAAGAAGAAGCAAGACACCACTGACACAAGACCTAGTGAATGCTTATCTTTCCATCTAGCAGATCCCAGTTTCAGCTACTGTACTCCATCCACTCCTGCATTGTCATTTTGATTATCCACGACTCCGGTTGCCAGACCTTTTCAGAAACCCATAGGTTTCGCACCTTCCATAACCACCAAAGCATGTACTTTAATAATTGAATCCGGTCCTCGGAGATTTCTTTGTAGTTCATGGAGCTTACCCACCACCACCATTGTTTAAAAGAAAGCTTCTCATCCTGAATTCTGTTCCACTTGACAGGTGATATATTCCATGTTTTCTGAGCTCTTGAGCAGTAGAACAATATGTGCTCTAAAGTTTCTTCATTTTCACCACAAACCATGCACACTGTATCAATCTCCGTACCTCTATTTCTGATATTGCAATTAACTGGTACAATATTTGAAAAGCATCTCCACACAAAATGCCGCACTTTCCCAATCACCTTGAGTTTCCAACATCTCAATCTAGCTCTCTTATTGTCCCCAGCCAAGCTGCTTGTTTCAGCCCTAGGCTCTGCACCTAATTTCTCTGTAATCATCAAGTTATAAGCTGCTTTAACTGAGAAATAGCCTTTGTCCACAAAAGTACATTTCCACTTGTCCTTGACTGCAGGATTTAGCTTTTCAATGGCCAGAATTTTTAAAGCATCATCAACCTTAAACAAAGCTCTAACGAGGGCTGCATCCCATTTCCTACCTCCATCCAAAAGCATATCCTTTACCCAAAACTCATTGCCCTCAATCCTTAACCTCAATTCTGGATTTCTGCCTTTTATACCCGGAACCCAATTTGCCTCATTGATTTTGGTAGATTCTCCATTATTAAAGATTCTCGACATATGTAAATTCAGAAAAGGCAAGAGCTTGGACCAAGAACTCCAAAGCCAGGAAGAATCGCCGTTCCTTTGACAATCAAAAATAGAATGAGAGGGAAATACCTGGATTTAATAACTCTGGTTACAAGAAGCTCTAGTTGATCAATAACTCTCGAAAGTTGTTTTAAGATTAAAGCCTTATTAAACAGCTTAACATCCTGAAAACCAATTCCACCATCCTCTTTAGGGCACGCCATTTTCTCCCAAGCCATCCAATGCATTCCCTTACAGCTTTCCTCTTTTGTCTGCCACCAAAAATCTGCTATCAATCTACAAACATCCTTACAAATTCCTTTTGGTAGAACAAAGCAAGACATCACAAATACAGGCAATGCATTCAGAACAGCCTTCACCATCACTTCCTTGCTAGCCGTAGATAAGAAATTATTTTTCCAGTTGTCTATCCTATTCCTTACTGCTTCCACAACAAATTGAAAGGCTTCCCTATTGGATGCACCAATTCCCAAAGGTAAGCCCAAATATCTCGGGGACTTCTTAATTACCACACCTCTAAATATAGAACCGAGCTGAGCTTTAACTTCCTCGGGGCAATTCTTGCTAAGGAACATAGAAGATTTGTTCAAATTGACTTTCTAACCCGCAAAAGCTTGATATTGATTGAGAATTCTGAGCAGTACAAGGGCATGATGTTTGTCGGCTTTACAGAAAACTAAATCATCATCGACAAACAGTAAGTGAGATATCATAGGACCCTCATTTGAAATTTTAACTCCTCTGAACTGACTTCTGCTTGCATATTTCTATAAAGTAGCCGAAAAAAGTTTAGAGATTAAGATGAATAAATATGGCGAGAGCGGGTCACCTTGCCTGATTCCTCTGGAGGGAGAGATAAAGCCACAAACCTTGCCCCTCAAATTAAAAGAAAATGAAGTAGAAGAGACACAAGCAAAAGTCCAGTTGATGAACTTCTCGTGAAAACCCATTTTACTCATGGTTTTCCTAATACAACTCCATTCGACTCTGTCGTACACTTTTTCCATATCCAATTTGATCGCCATAAACACATTTTTCCCGGATCTGTGCCTATTTAAGAAATGAAAAACTTCATGGGCCAGCACCATTTTCGAGAAGCTGCCTGCCTGGGACAAATGCAGTCTGTTGAGACTCACGCAGTCATTTAGACACTCTTTAAGCCTGTCTGCCAAGATTTTTGCAATGATTTTATACAGGACTCCGCAAATACTAATCGGTCTATAGTTGTTGAGCTTCTCTAGGTATAGACACTTCGGGATTAAAGTAATCACTGTATGGTTCCAATTCCGAGCCATATGCCCGGTAGAGAAAAAAATCCTTATGCCTCTGCTTACATCAGTGCCGATGATATGCCAGAAATATTGGAAAAACACCGCGGTCATTCCATCCTTCCCCGGAGCCTTTTCCGGAGCCATAGAGAACACAACAAATTTAATTTCTCTCTCGTTGATCTATTTAATGAGTTTATTGTTCATTTCAGCTGAAACAGCTTGAGGGATGTGTTGCAGCAGCTCCTCACCTCCAATTGGTCCTTCTGAAGCAAACAATTTCTTGTAAAAATCTAAGATATGCCTCTCCAAGATAGCACTGGATTCAAACACTTCACCAGAGTCTGCCACCAGCTTTTGAATAGTGTTAATACTCCTTCTTTGAGATGTTGCGGCATGAAAAAATTTAGTATTTTCATCACCTTGCTTAAGCCACAAATGCCGAGATTTGAGTCTCCAAAATTGCTCTTCCTCTTTGTGGGCCCGATCAAGATCAATCCTCACTTGCAGCCAAGAGTCCCAATCTCTATCCTCCCCATCCTGCCTCAAGTCCTCCAATTTCTTTGTCAAAACTTGAACTACTTTTGCACTATTTCTGAGACTCGGCTTGCTCCACGCTAGGAGAGCCATTCTAGTATTTTAATTCTCTGTTGGACTTGGAACATAGCAGTTCCCTCTACTGGGATCTGCCATCCTTCTTGAACAGCCTCATTTACTCTTTCTTTATGAAGCCACACACTATCAAAAGCAAATCTCTTTATTTTACATTCCCCTATCCCCTTAGTATCGAAAAGAACAACATTATGATCAGATACACCTCAATAGAAGTTTGAAGCTTCCATGTCAGGGAAGGTAGACAACCAATCCATAGAGATGAAAATTTTGTCCAATCGCTCTTCCACATATCCATCGCCCTGTCTATTGTTTCCCCAAGTGAATTACGCCCCTTTTCTGAGTCTCTCTATCATTTCCATTCTCATGATAAAATCTTTAAACCCCACAAAGCTGGTTTCCGGTCGACAACACCCACCTCTCTTCTCATCATTACTCACAATATCGTTCCAGTCCCCTGCAATCGTCCAGCATGATCCTTAATTCTTTTTATTATCTACCCAAAACTCCCACTGCATAGTCCTTTGCCTCTTCTCAGTGCTTAGATACACAAAAACTAACCAACACCAATCTGCATGCCCCGGTCCTTTGGCTTCAACTTGCAGACAGAAATCATTTCCCACCACAGTTCTAATTTCCACATTTAAATCCCACATCGCCAGCAAACCTCCCTTAGTTCCCACAGGTTGTTGCAAAAACCATGCTATCGAAACCCAACTTCCGACAAACTGTAGTAGTAAATTTTTTCTTATTTTTTTTTATTTTTTTTTTGTTTCTGATAGAAAATAAATGTTTGGGTGGTGGATTCTTCTGACATCATTGATTTGGGAAACTTTCGGGGGCTCACCCAGTCCTCTACAGTTCCACACCATGACCTTCATTGGTCACTTCGGGGCCATTTGAGGCTGGCCTTCTCCACCTGCGAGTTTTCACCTTCCACCTTTTTCCTCTTGTCTGGCAATTCCTGTATCTTTTCCCCTTCATTAGAAACATCAATATGTTCTCTACTTCTTTTCACACCTCCATGAGTTGTCTCTTGTATGGACACAGCATGCTGCCTTGCTACTCTATCTACTGCAGCTGATTTCCTTTTCCAAGTAGCAACTTGAGATTTTGGAGTATTCTCATGTGGAAACCCCTCTCCCTGATCTAAACTCTTCTCAGCATCCATCACAGGGGCCTCCATCTCCATTGGCCTATTCATTGCTCCCTCCTGAGAAATCTGGTTTTGTTCAATGATCTCATCTGGTAGTTGGACCCAATTCAAAGAATTTTTCTCTTGGTCAGGTTGCATTTCAAGCCCTCCACCTGAATTCTGAGATTCCGTCCTCATAGCTAGTTCACCTACTATCTTCTGGCCCCTTGGTACTTAAAGTTCACTTGTTTTGGCTGTAGGATCAGTTTTTGTATTTTGAAAAGTTGAACTCATCTAAATACCAGGGCAATTTGATGCAGTATTTCGCCCTCCTGGATAAGTCTCTGCCGCCTTTAGCCACTCTCCATATTGGCCTTCACATACTTGTTTATTACCGATATCATCAATCCTTTTTGCGTAGTCCCTATCCAAGTGTCCTAGCTTGCCACAGTAATAACACAAATTTACTAGCTTTTCATTTTTGAAAGCCACTCGAACTTTGGTGTCTCCCAACTTTACTGTTGTGCATCTGGGAATTGGCTCATGGATATTAAGCACTGCCAGGATCTAAACAAAGCTCCCCCATTCACCTCCTTCCTTGCAAACAACCACATTTTTCACCCCTTTGAAAACCTGGCCTATTTCGATTCCCACGTCTGTGCTTATCCAGTTCAGAGGGACGTTAAGGATTTGCACCCATATCTTGATTTCATCAAAGCAGCTATGGTTACTTTTCAATCATGGGAACCATTCCTTTAAGATGAGATATTGGTTTTCGAATAACCAACTATGCCCTGCCACCACTTTCTTCGTATCTTCTTGTGAGCTGAATATGAACTGAAAAAAATTATTACTAAGCTCTTTGACCTCCAAAGATTGTTGAATCCTCCAAATTGAGCTCATAGTCCGCTTAATACCCAAGAGACCAGCTCGACGATCTCCCACTACCTTCCCGAACAAACTTTTATGACACTCCTCATCACTCGTCATGATGTCACATGTATTCAATTCCATCTCTCCCAATTCTGAAGCCAACAGTGAGATTTCACTCAGTTTTCGAGTCACCTCCTCCCCAGGATCAATGACCTTTGAAGCTTTTGCTGCTGGACCTTTCATACTTGCCCAACAACTACACTACTCCTTATCACTAATACTCCCAAATTTAGCTCAAAATAAAAAACCTTAATCTCACTGAACAAGAAAAGATAAGCCCTAATCTCAAATAAAAAACACTTAGGAATAGCTCTTCCACCAGAAGAATACTCTCCTAATAAGAGGAATTTAAGCTCCCAAAGAGAAGAATTTCGCTCTCACAGAGAAGGATTTCGCTCCTAGTCGGAAGAATCGCATTTTTAGTATAATTTATAATTGAATAAGGATCAATTTTTGCACAATAATGACACATTAGATGCACAATATTGTGTCTAGACCTGCACTATAAAAAATATTGTCATACATATCAGACATTATTAAAAATCTGATAAAAACATCATTTTTTTATAAGTGATGTTTTACACAATAAATGAGTGGAACGAAGTGTCAATTCGGGAAACATTTGTGTATAGATATGCGATTTAAAGTAAAAAAAATAACCAAAACGAACAATAAATTTTCGAACTGAAAATTTTGACATAATCGATTCAATTTATTGGTCAACGTAAATAACCAAAATAAATGATATTATTTATTCTAAAACATGTTTGAGCTTTACTATTTTTATTTAATATTATATGTATTTTTTAATAGAATAATAATATATGTAAACGAAATATAACGTGCAATCTAACAGTTATTGATGTGCAACTCGTCCAACACTACGGTGCATTGTGCCTGTCTAAATTGTGCAGATTGAAATGACCAGAATTTTGTTCAAAACCTTTGAAACTGGATATAATTAAATGGTTTAATCGGTTCAGTTAACCGAGTTATTACAACTAATCGAAATAATTTGTTCTTTATATTTAAATTATATTTAATTTGTTAATAATCTTATTTATCATTTTGTATATTATTTTATGTTGAAAATATAATATATAAAATAACAAAATCAGTAAAGTACAAGCACCCAAACACAAATGTGCATCTAGTATAATATTCATATGCATTCTATTGAACATGTAATTGTTTTAATGTGCATTCAAGTTAGAAAACTTTAATAATGCGTATTTTAATTAATATTATTTTATACTTATTGTGTAACTCATGTAATAAATAATAATTAGACAAATTATTGGATTCTCTCAGGTGGGAGCGGCGATTGAATTCTCTCAGGTGGGAGCTGTTTCTTTTTCCGATCACTGTCCCCGTTTTGATTCTCATAGTGTTTCCTCTTTCAGTTTGGATTTGTCTTCTTCAGCTCCTTCTCCATTCCCTTCCCCTTTTTCTCTAGTTTTCTTCAGATCCTAGGGTTTTTTCCACTATGTCAAATTCTCGAGATGACGATTTATCCAGTCAATTCCGAGTATTTTCTCTCTCAGACAATGAAGCTAAGTTCATCGACATTGCAAATGAAGATATTAAATTGAGTGCTGATGAGTGCCAAAGAAGTCTGTTCGGAAAAATTATTGGGGACAGAGCTGCTAGCTGGATTGGGATCAAAAGAACTATGACCAATATCTGGAGGCTTAATCAACCTATGGAAATCAAGGAGCTCAGCCCAAATTACTTCCAATTTATTTTTCAGAGCAGAGAAGATCGCAGGAAGGTGGAAAATGGCATCAATTGGAGCTTCGAAAATCAATATCTGATTCTAAAGGAATGGACCACGGGGCTCTCAAGTAAGCATCCCTGCTTTCAGGAGCTAAACATATGGGTTCAGGTAACTGATGTCCCCCTTGATTGGCTCAGTACAGAAGTTGGGCTAAAAATTGGCAAAGCTTTCAAGAATGTTAAAAATGTTGTGTTGGCAAATTCGGGGAACCATGGAGGAAAGATTCTGAAATTGCTAGTTACCTTAAATCTGGCAGAACCTCTTCCGAGGGTTGCAAATATAAGGCTAGGAGAACAAGCAGCTCAAGTTGGCTTTAAGTATGAAAAACTTCTGAACTTATGTCATTACTGTGGCAAGATTGGCCACCTTGATAGAAGCTGCCCTAAAAGATTTGCATATATCAGTAATAACTCTCTGAAGGAAGGACAATATGGTGAATTTATGAAAACCACGGATAATTTGAGAAGCTTTGAACCAAACCTTTCAGGAGCTAAAGGAACCTCTAACCCTGACTCTCCCAAAGAAAATATGCATAGTCCTTCAGCTCAGAACTCATCTCAGCAAGCTGAAACGAGTCAGCAACTCATTCCATTGCCAAATAATGATCAAGCTATTACCCAAGATGGTGACCAATACACACTGGCATCTTCAACACACATCCCTTCCTCTCAGAACAGTGCTCCAGGGACAGCTATACAACTTTTTGATTTAGAAAAGGAAATGGAGCTTGACACCTCAACACCCTCTGTTGTCTCTATCTTTAAAAGTCTCCATCACTCTCTGTCATCAAATATTACCACCCCACCCAAAACTTGGAGGAGAGACAAAAGCAATGATGGAAGGCTATTGAGAGAGCCAATTGTCATAGACTCCCTATCTTCTGAGCATGGATCTAAAAGGGCAAGGGAACCTGCAGAACCCCTAGCTCCCACTTTACAGGACATCCATGAGCACCAATCCCTCACTAAGAGAACCAAGAAGCAAGCTGAAAAGGTGGAGGAGGCCAGCCTTGAGTGGCTCCAAGGTGATCAATGCTAGCTGCGGTGTGGAATTGTAGAGGGCTGGGGGGGCCCTCTACAATTTCCCAAATGCGAGAGCTTATCAAGGCTCACCACCCACATTTGTTTTTCCTTTCTGAGACAAAAAAAACAAAAATCTTTTGTTAAATCTATTAGCTGTAAATTAGGATATGCTGATAGAGTTGCTGTTGTTAACCCCACAGGTCTCAGTGGTGGACTAGCTTTATTTTGGGATGATCTTATTGTAATTCACAATATTATTAGTAAGGATTTTTTTATTGCAGTTCAGTTTTCCACCCCTTCTATGTCTCCCCAATGGGGAATTTTTGTTTACTTAAGTCCTTGTAGAATTTTACGGTCAATCCAAATGGAGGAGTTAATCAACTGCAAAGCCTCATGGGGTTCTAACTGGTTTATCATTGGTGATTGAAATGACATCTGTGCAGATTCTGAAAAGGCTGGAGGTAACCAAAGAAGTCCCATCAGTTATCAGCCTTTCCTTTCCTTCATATCTGAGATGGAAATGGAAGAAATCAGATTGGAGGGTTACCCTTTTACTTGGTGCAACAACAGGGCTGGAGCAGATCTTGTTGAAGAACAATTAGACAAAGGATTTGGCTCCTTTGACTGGCTCCAGGAGTTCCCTTA
>CACSLK010003174.1:13380052-13392499 GCA_902706635.1 Striga hermonthica
AGCGGATCAAGATGAGCGGGATTTCGCCGACCGACTTCTAAAGCAGAAGGAGAGTCGGATGCTGGAATTGGATATGGTGCCTTTGTCAGAGGAGCGCAAGGCTAAAATTTGTCGGGCGTTTGTTGATATGGTCCTTGAGGTGGAGAAGGTCAAGAAACCTGAAATGGCAAATATCTGCGTGGAGACGATCGCTGAGGCCTTTGTCGTCGAGACACTCGAAGGCCTATCTGATGAAGAGCTCCTAGGCGCAATTACTAGTTTTGCTTTACGAAAGGTGGCAGAGGACGACGCCAAGGCCAAAGGATGGGTGGTTGAACCAGTCCCCTCCGACGACGATCGTGTTTTGCACGAGGATGATGATGTCGTCATCATAAAAGAGAGCGATGTTGTCCGAGCATTGGAGGAGAAGGAAGAGGAGGTGATTCAACGCTTAAGCCAGAGGTTGATAGATCATCTGGATGCTGCAGATAAAGGCAAAGTTGAGGCCGGGAATCCTCAATCTTCAACAACTGGAGGGGCGTCGTCATCGGGAACGAATAAAGATGAATGAGATCTCATATTGGTTGTTTGTTTTTATTTTCTTTTTCTTGATTGGAATGTAATGACAATTTCTTATTATGAATGAAATTTGACGTTTTAAATTCGTGTTTTATGAATGTATAGTTTTGACATATTTATTGTAACAAGTCAAAACATGTCGGAGCAAAGATAAATGAATGTTGAGTAAATTATGCTTACAATTACTCCGACGTGATACTTGGCATTAACACTTTGCCTCGTTATGAGTTTGTTTAAATTTTTGGTGTCGGCATAATTTATAGTATATCCGACATCTACAAACTCTTTATCAGAACAAGTTGTAAAAAACTTGCTTTTATTGCAAACATTTATTGTGAGCTCATCAAATCAACGTCGAGATTTGATATTATAGAGCATAAGCCTCCCCAAACCATCTTCAGGGCTTGGAAGTATCCGGCTTTGTCGCGTTTCGCTAGGTCATACCAACTTCAGGGTATGAAATACGTTTAGCCTTAGCAACGAGGACCAATTTATTGTGGTCCGACTGATCGAACAAATTATAGTGGTTCGTCACACAAACTTTATTGATAACAAAACGTGATTCTCGTACATGAGTTGATCAAAAGGTTTTTATACATCGGAAACAAAGGTCCGGCTTTCAGGTTTTACTGGTAGTACTTCTTGAGATAAGTTGCATGCCAAGGATACTAAAGGGGAATGCCATCTAGAGTTTCAAGTCGGTAGGTACCATTAGAAATCAGACAATTCACTTTAAAAGGTCCTTCCCACTTCGGTTGTAACGGACCGACATTGGCCCCGGTGATTCTCTTCAGCACAAGGTCTCCTACGACAAATGAGCGTGGCTTGAGTCTTGAATTGATGTACTTCTCACTACGTCGTTTATAAACGGCATTTCGAATTTCATCATCAACCCGTAATTCATCAACCAAATCGAGATTGGCTTTCAAGTTTACCGAGTTGGTTTCTTCGGAAAAATGAGTAATCCGATATGTTGGAAAAGCCAGCTCAACCGGTATCACAGCTTCAGCTCTGTATGCTAGTGAGAATGGAGTTTCTCCAGTTGAGTTTCGTGTCGTCGTCCGGTAAGACCAGAGGACATAAGGTAACTCATCAGGCCAGGATCCCTTTGCAGACTCAAGCCGAGTTTTCAGACCATTCTTGATAATCTTATTTACAGCTTTTATCTGTCCATTGGCTTGTGGATGATAAGGTGACGAGAAGAAGTGTTTGATGCCGTAATCTTCACAAAAGCTTTCAAATCGTTTCCCTTCAAACTGACGACCGTTGTCGGTTATGATGGAGTTCGGTATTCCAAACTGGCAAATGATTGATTTCCACACAAAATCGATTATCTTTTGTTCAGTGATGGTTGCAAGAGGTTCGGCCTCAATCCATTTAGTGAAGTAATCAGCAGCTAATATTGCAAACCGAACACCTCCTTTTGCTGTCGGAAGTAGGCCAATCAAATCAATTCCCCATTTTGTGAACGGGCACGGGCTATATATTGACTTGAGAAGTTCAGGATGTTGATTAACGTTGGGAGCAAATATCTGACACTTGTGACATTTTCGCACCCAGTCTGCGGCATCTTTTCTAATAGTCGGCCAATAGTAGCCTTGTCGGAGAATCTTATGGGACAAGGCTTGTGCTCCTTGATGAGTACCGCAGATTCCTTCATGTACTTCTTGAAGAACACGTCGGGCGTCAATTTCCGACAAGCACTTGAGCAATGGAATAGAATACCCACGCTTATATAATGTTTCTTGATCAATTGTGAAATTAGCAACACGAACACGAAGAGTGCGAGCTTCTTTTGGGTCTTCAGGTACGGTCCCGGTTTGAAGGTAGTTGATGATTGGATCCATCCATGTCGGGTCTGGGATTAGCGAGGCAGCGTCGATCATGACGACGTCAGTAGAGACTGTTGAGGAGGTCGTCTGTTGAGTAATTTGCACAAACTTGACATTGTTCAAATCGGTTGAAGAGGCCAAACGCGAAAGAGCATCTGCTTGAATATTAGATGACCGAGGTATATGTTCTAACGTCATTTTGAACCGTGATAGCTTCTTCTTGACGAGATCGAAATAAGGTAACAATCGTGGTTCCTTAACTTCGTAAGTGCCATTAATATGGCTGACCAGTAACTGAGAGTCAGAAAATATCCGGAGAGAGGAAACATTCATGGATTCGGCAAAGTGTAGGCCTGATAAGAGGGACTCATATTCAGCTTCATTGTTTGTGGCCGGGAAAGTGAATGCTACAGAGTAACAAAACACTTGTTGATCAGGACTAACTAGAACAATTCCTCTTCCAGCTCGTATAGCGGTGGACGATCCATCAATGTAAAGAGTCCATGTCGGATCTTCAATGGATGTACTGACAATTGGGGTAAACTCAGCTATGAAGTCAGATAACACTTGAGCTTTGATGGCAGTTCGTGGTCGGTACTGAATGTCAAACTGTCCCAGTTCTATCGCCCACTTAATCATTCTTCCTGATGTGTCAGGTCGGTGAAGGACTTGTCGGAGAGGGTATGATGTAAACACAATAATAGAATGTTCCAGAAAATATGGGCGCAGCTTTCGTGCAGCGATGATCAGAGCAAAGGCTAACTTCTCCATATACGGATATCGCAATTCAGCGTCATGTAAGGCCTTGCTAATGTAATATATCATGAACTGTTGAAGTCATCTTGTCGTATAAGAACAGCACTAACAGCAACGTCACTTACACCCAAGTACAAATACAAAGGTTCATCAGGAAGAGGTTTCTGCAACGTCGGTAATCGTGAGAGAACTTCTTTGATGTTGTCAAAAGCATGCTGACATTCCACGGTCCATTGGAACGGCTTCTTCTTTCTGATAGCGTCAAAGAATGGCTTACAATGATCCGTCGACTTTGAAATGAATCAGTTTAGAGCTGCCAGTCGACCAGTTAAAGCTTGGACACCCTTAATAGATGTCGGGGGAGCCAATTCAAGTATGGCTTGGATCTTGGCAGGATTGGCTTCGATCCCTCTCTGACTCACCATGTATCCTAAAAATTTCCCTGATCCAACTCCAAAAGTGCACTTCTTAGGATTAAGCACCATGGAATATTCTCGGAGAATGTTAAAGACTTCAGAAAGATGAGCAATGTGATCAGAGGCTTGTTCCGATTTCACCAGCATGTCATCTACGTAAACTTCCATTGTATAACCGATCAAGCGTGCAAACATCTTATTGACCAACCTTTGGTATGTGGCCCCAACATTCTTCAATCCAAAAGTCATCATGACATAGCAATAAAGACCTCGGGCTGAGTAGAACGATGTATGTTCAGCATCATAGGGTGCATGGGAATTTGATTGTAACCGGAATAGGCATCCAAAAAACTCATGAGTTGATGTCCCGAGGTAGCGTCTACCATGTAATCAATGTGTGGAATTGGATAGCTATCTTTCGGGCATGCTTGATTCAAATCCGAGAAATCAATGCACAAACGCCAAAGGCCGGTGGCTTTCTTAACCAAGACAGGATTTGATATCCACGTCGGATACTTGGCTTCTTTGACGAACTTATTGTCAATGAGCTTGTTCACTTCCTCTTCAAGAGCCTTCTGGCGATCTGGGCCGAATTTTCGGCGTTTCTGTATAACGGGCTTTACAGTCTTATCCAAATTTAAGCGATGACATGCTTTTTGCGGGTCGATTCCTTTCATGTCTTCATGTTTCCAGGCGAAGACGTCGGAATTTGACTGAAGAAACTGAATTAAGCACGACCGTGTGGGTTCTTGAAGGTTAGCTCCAATGCGCAATGATTTTTCCTGAGTCAATCCATCCACGTAAATAGTTTCGATGTCTTCAACTGGTTCCGCTCGGACATGATGATTCCCATCTTTGAACTGCATCCGTAGATCCATATCTTCGTGTATTCCTATGTCTTTCTCATGAGAAGATTGTTCTTGATCAAGGGCTTCATTTAGTGTTTCGGGCAAACCCGACGTCATAGGGACATCGGTATCTGCAAGAGGGATATCGGTATCTGGAGCGAATTGATTAGTTCTTTCAGCATCAGAAGGGGTTGGGTTGTTCAACCCAATAGAGTTATCAGTATCCTGCTCTTCAATCATATGAAAGTTACGCGAGGTTGAAAGCAACATCAAACTTCAAGCTTCTCGCTGATCTCCGTAATGAGTGCCTTCTCCTTCAATGGTAGGGAACTTCAAGGCGTAATGAAAAATCGACACGGCAGCACGGAGCTTGTAAAGTGCAGTTCGCCCTATAACAACATTATATTCATTCTGGACATCCAAGACTTTGAAAGTTTCCATAATAATCTTGGATTTTGGTCCAAAACCGCCAAATCGAATAGGGAGTGATATCTCGCCGACGGGACAAGAGATGCTTCCATTGAAACCTTGAATTGGTCGTTGCAAGGTCTAATATCTGCTGGGTCCAAACCCAATTTTTTGAAAGTGCAGAGCATCAAAATACTTGAATAAGCTCCTGTGTCGACCAAAATTCGGTGAACAGGGATCCCTCCGATCGGGGCTGTGATAATAAGGGCGTCATAATGAGGATGAGTGAATAGATTGGCATCTTCGATACTGAATGTGATAGGAAAATTCCGTTTGTTGATGGTATCTCGAAGATCAACGTTCATGACTCGTTTCTCGGCATTTTGTGCCTCCCGAGCATAGGCTTTGGCTTTCCGTCGAGAAGTGTCTAGCTGTTTATTATTAGAATTGACTCGAGGTATGCAATGTGAAGAGTCTAAGGTATCATGTGTCCTGGATTTTTTGTAGTTATCGGTCGAAGTTCCGGCAACAGTAGAAAATGTGAAAACCTCCTTATCGTTTGCGCGAGCTCTTTTCGGGTTAACAGGTCGATTATCATCGTCTTCATCATCTGAAAGATCTAAGGGTCTCCCTTTCCGACGATTATCAAAATTTCGGAACTTTTGAAGCTGAGGTTGTCCAATTAACCGTAAGAGAGCTGACAAAAGACCGAGACACTCATCGGTATATGTCCCGGAGACCTGTGGTATGCACAGTATCGAGTTTTGTCCAGCTTGTCTTCAGGGGTTCTCACAGGTCTCGGGTCTGGAATAATCCCTTTTCCTTTCAGTTCTTTGTATATAGTAGCTGCTCCGGCTGAATAAACGGCCTGATAGCCTGTCCTGACATTGTCTGAATACTGATCACGAGCGGCCCTAGACTCTGGAGTGTTTTCATATCCTTTGGAGAAATTCCGAAATTGTGCTTTCCCAAAGTTCTTCTTATTCTTCTTTTTAGCGTCCGGTTCAGTCTTGTTTTCTTTCGCCGAGAAGTCGAAACTGGGAACCGACATCGATTCCTCGGCAATAATGAATTGTTGAGCTCGTACAAGAAATTCTTGAAACGTAGCCGGTTTGTTTTGGCACAGGGTCCAACGAAACATCGAGTTGGGCTTCAGTCCAGCGATTGCGGTTACTAACAGGGTCTTAGGGTGACAAGGCTCCATATTTTGAATTCGGTCGTTGAACCGAGACACGTAGTCCTTAACAGTCTCGTCGTCCTTTTGCACGATGTTAGTAATTGATTCTTTTGGGATGAGACAAATTTGAGCTCCGATGAAGTGTGATCGGAAGGCCACACGTAACTGTTGCCACTTCCAAATTGAATGAGGTGGAAGAGTATAGTACCATTTTTGTGCTCGTGACCCCAGTGTAAGCAAAAACATCCGACATCTCAAAGCATCTGAGGCACCATGCAAATCCATCCAAGACGTATAATGACCCAAGTGCGCATCTGGGTCCGATGTTCCATCATACATGCCAATTTGTGGGATTTTTACCTTAGCAGGAAGTGCCTCCGCGGTAAGTTCCGGAGCTAAAGGTGAATTAGCTTCAATAATGACATTTCCCGACGTCGAGACATGTCGGGGAGAATCTTCCTGTGACTTCTGTCGAGTCTCGAGTTCGGCCAAGCGTTTACGGACAACTTCAATTTCCTCTGCACTGTGTCTTGAAATACGATTTCGTTCAATCTGGCGCCGCAAATCTTCACGACCATGAGGCATTGGTGAAGTAAGTCTAGGACGTGACGGAATTCGCTGATGATGAGCAGAGTGGCTTTCAGCAGTCATTTCCTGTACGGGGGGTTCCTCCGGGGCTTGGTTGTTCGTTACTGGGTTAGCATTTATACGAGTTAACTCTTCTCGACGTGGAGAAGTATGGTGGGGTTGTGACGTAGCATGGGATGTCGCCGCATGTGTTTCGGGGTCATGACGAGTATGATTTGGATGTTCTGTTGGATTGGTAGTTAACGGCGTTGATAATGGCACCGTACTCGAGTTTCTGGGCATGGCTCGAGCTATCAGAGAGGTTAAACCTTGAATAAACTCCGGGTTTTGAAGAAAGTTCGTGATATTCGTGACCGGAGGAGGTGGTATTGAACGCCGTGGGGAATGGTTAGTTGATTGACTCTGGCCAGGATGAGCTGTATGGTCTCGACCAGATTGCGACATGGTGACTTCAAGCGCGGAAATGGCTTTAACAGCGAAAGTTAACCTCAAAACGTGATGAGGCCCTTCCTCTAGCGCCAAACTGTTGTTAAATGGAAATTAACAACTATATGATAATCAAGGATTTATCGTATGTTTGAAATAGATCAACAAAGATCGAAAAGCTCAATGAAATGGTATTCTCTGAATATTATTAAATGTTTTTCTCGTGTGTCCCGCTGGAGAATCTTCTCCTTCCTTTTATATTCATTTACAGCATTTATCTGAAATGTAATCATTACATGGGAATAGTCAACGGCGGCTAATTGCCATTCATCCTGGTAGCGCGCCACTTGGCCAGGCGTAATGATGAGTTGTGCTGAGTTGGCACCGTCTTATGGTGTCGGTTTGGCAAGTCATAGATATCGTCTCGTGTAGTTATAACCGATATGTCATATCCGACATGTAGTAACCGACATGTCATAATCGACATGAGATATCGGTTATGACGGAGATGTCGGTTCTTGACGAATTTTTACCCGATATGTGATTGTCTTGAGGCCCGTGGAGACATCATCTACTAGTACGAATTTAATCACGCTCCAACTAAACATAATCATCTAATCAGCGTCGCTTAACTGGGTTTACTGAAAATGATGTCAACACTTTTTTTGTAAACATGTGATGAAATTTATGTCATTGGATAAATTGTTATATTTCATCTAATCTCTCGACTCTGTCTAGGCTAGTAAACGAGGCCTTAGAGAAGTAATAAAAGGGGAGGAGATAGTAAGGGATTTTACAAACGAAACTTCAATCTTGCTTCCTCGTTGAATTAAATTTTCTCCCGATCATGTTGAAATATAACGAATCATAATGGTCCAAAATGTGAAATATAACACAAAAATACAAACCTTGGCCCCTTTCTCCAAAATGTGAAATATAACACAAAAATACAAACCTTGACAAAAGTGAAGAATAATTGTGACATTTGCGTGCAGTTTTGTTGTGCGTTTACTTTTGACTTTAGATTTGGGCAACCAAATCAAGTTTGGACGATTAAAGGTAACTTATAATTTTACAATCTACTATATGTTGCCAACTGCCAAGTCTACACAACTTGTTTTAGACAATCAGATTGAAATTTGTTGGAAATATTAAAAGGTATATTAGTCTAAAAAAAATTTAAGATTTTAAAAATATTAGTGCATTTCATTTAGATTTTGTACAACTTACCAAATTTTAAGATATTTAATAATTTATTTGAGATTGAGATTTATTACAACTTTTTAACACGGGTAAAGTTCACATACATCGCACGTGGTGGTGATTGTTTTTTGTCTATTTAATTTAGTAAAATTTACTAATTATTTATTTAATATATCATCATAGGAACGACGTAAAATATAGAACATATAAGCTTCTAAGATTTTTTTTTTTTTTGGTTTTAAATAACATAATGATGTCCTAATATAAAAAAAAAATTAAATAACATATTACAACCCCAATAAAAATATAGTTAATGGAAATAAAAAACCACAAAATAACATAATATGGATCTAATGTATATCTATACATATTGAAAGGGCAATAATGCTAAAGATCCAACTGTTGGCTTCGTTACGGAGCCAACAGCCAATGGGACAGCTCCATGTGAGATTGTCCCACATGGCTCCAATGTCGAACAGCCTCACATGAAACTGTCCCATTGGTTGTTGGCTCCGTAACGGAGCCAACAATTGCCTCCTTAGCATTACTGATTGAAAGGGATGGTCAATAAATTATTTGTGGAAAGTTCATAAAAAACATAGTCAACCCATTTGACTTACTACTTATAACAATTATTTAAAAAATCTGATTGGTTAGATTTTTATTTTTATTTTTGTTAATATGTATGCAAAATCATTCCATATTTTACACAAACTTTGTGGTTAATATTTTTTTGTTCATGATAATATCATCTGAAAAATTAATATACAATTTACCCAAACTTATAGCATCATTCCTAATTTTATGGAATATAAAATTTGTTCACGTGAATTTAAAGAGATTCAATATCACAACTCTATTATCTGATTTTTTGTGGTAATTTAATTTGAACAAACAGATGGGCCAACATATTTTACAACATGCAACTATTAAATTTTATATAATGGATAACTTAAAGTGTGAAATAATTTAATACAATAGAATAATTATCGCACGTTATAAAATATGTACAGTGTGGAATAGTAAATTTATCCTGATTTGCCATTAGTCCAATTTTCTTATTTTATTTTAAAGTGTAAATAACTTCTATATTTCATGCATTAATATCTATTAAGGTACTTTTTTTATTAAGATAATCGAAATCTTGTTAGAAAAAACCTAATCTCACATTTTTCAGAATTTAGATTTACACTTATCCAAGAGATCCCAATTATTTCTCAATAAAGAGTTAACGCATTTTAATTATTACCGATATTTTTATTTTCATAAAAATCGTGTACGTATTATATTAAAACTGAAATCCACATGTATAAAAAAAAATTAAAATTGAGATCCTATCCGAGATTTCCTAATTCTCTTTAAAAAAATTAGGTTTGAAATTGACGAAAAATAAAAATTGTTCATATTTTTTTTTTCCAAACAATTGCTTATAAAAAAATTATCAAAATTAATAATTACTAACAATTATGTAATTGATTTGAAATCTAATTTTTTTAACACAAATGTTCTGAAATTTTGTTTCACATATTATTTAACAAATTATTAATTCACTATTCAAATTTACATACTAATAAATAACAAACTTATTTACTTAAATAATAATATAAATCGTGTCAATCAAACTTGACTGCCATAAGAGTTGGGATTAATTTTATACCTGAAGGTCGAGAATACCACTCTAAATTATCCTACCCCTCTAAAAGAGGATGATTTTTGCCTTTGAGATTGTCACCAGTAATCGACACCATCCAGACTCGTCACTCATTATCACCCTGCTTTGATAGATTCATGCTCGCACATTTTGTCCTCGAAACTCAACATCTCGTCTGCCCTAGCTTGTCAAGACTCAGGTTATTTCGTTGTTTCCTCGACAAGGATTCGAAGAGATATCATTATCCACATTATATTCACGTCATTCGTTTTGCAATCCTCCACGCAAGAAAAACAAGATATCAGATACAAACATCACCATCTCCTCGTGTAGACATGCTCGAGCATGCCTAAAATTATGAATAATCAATTCGAACAAAATTCCACCCTTTCACAAGAAAATCCAAATGAGGCTCCAAATATATCGAATATTGAATTATATAATTCTAATCGATCTCCTCGAGCCCATCGATAAATGCGCCAAACACACGATAAACACAATCACAAAATATCCTCAATTCGAAATCACGATCTGCATTTATTTTCAACCAAATAATTTCTCCACGAATAAATCAAATAAATATCTCTACAAATAAATTAAATATTTCCACGAATAAATCCAATAATATCTCCCCGAACAAATCAAATAATATCTCCATAAACGAATCAAATATCTCCACGAATAAATCAAATAATATCTCCACCAACAAATCAAATATCTTCACGAATAAATCAAATAATATCTCCCCGAACAAATCAAACATCTCCACGAACAAATCAAATAATCTCCATGAATAAATCAAATAATATCTCCCCGAACAAATCAAATATCTCCACAAACAAATCAAATAATATCTCCACAAAACGAATCAAATATCTCCAGAATAAATCCAATAATATCTCCACAAATAAATCAAATAATGTCACCCCGAACAAATCATATATCTCTACGAACAAATCAAATAATATCTCTACATACGAATCAAATATCTCCACGAATAAATAAAATATTATCTCCATAAACAAATCAAATATCCCCACGAATAAAACAAATAATGTCTCCTCGAACAAATCAAATATCTCCACGAACAAATCAAATAATATCTCTACAAACGAATCAAATATCTCTACGAATAAATCAAATATTGCCTCTACAAACAAATCAAATATCCCCACGAATAAATCAAATAATGTCTTCCCGAACAGATCAAGTATCTCCACGAAGAAATTAATCTATCTCCCTGAACAAATCAAATAATCTCCATGAATAAATCAAATAATATCTCCCCGAACAAATCAAATATCTCCACGAGCAAATCACATAATATTCTTAAATAAATCAAATAATCTCCACGAATCAATCAAATAATTTCTCCACTTTTCACCAATTTAAAAATCATTCGGTTCATAATTTAGATTAGTCACATACCTCTGCCATGAGAATATTATCTCAAATTACCTCACCATCCATTTCGTATTATTACGGACTTAACATGGACGAGAACCAGGACTGTTTTTGCTCATTTAGCCGCATTTGAAAGTGTTTCACTGGCAATGGGCCGTATAAGGGCGCTAATGGGCTGCGTTTTTTCACTCCTAGCCTGCACTATTGTGCCTGTGAGAGGCTGGGGAAGAACGGGCCATTCACGGGTTGGGATCGGGTCCTCGCGGGCTTGACTGAGTGAGGCGCGGGCCTGCTGTCGGCCCGCGTTCTGCTCTGCTCCAGATGGGCTTCACACCAGGGCCTCACCAATGGGCCGCTCACTGCTGGATAGCTCCTGGGCCTCACTAAACATTCCCTAGGCCGCTCGCGCCTGGGCTTCGCTGGATGGACGATGGACGTAGGCTGGGATCGCACAGAGTGAGCTGGTCAATGCATGAACAAAGCGCAACTTCACCGGAAAAGAACAAAAAAATGCTGTCGGAAAAAATCAAATGTCGGTTTTGGCGAAAACAATCAGTTGCGTGTGCATCTCGAGGCGATCCCGATGGTGCCCTCAGCTTGGAGTGATTCTCTATAAATTGCCGGAATAATGAAGAACATGACCGGAGTTAACCAAAAATCTCTTAGATCCAAAATTTTTTACAGGCAAATCGACGACATTCCCGGTGAAAGTTTTGCTTGAAAATTTAAGGGTAAAACGAGCAAGAGAAGAGCTTTGCGATGATGTAAAGATCTATCTAATCGAAGGATTTTTCGCCGTGTCCGGCGGCTGCGTCTAGCAAAGGTTGCGTTCTAGAGACTCGTCTCGATGGGAGGAATCCAATGGTACTTCCGGATTATCATTGCCCTCAGATCGTCGAGAAAATGCATTTGAAGGTCGGATGTTGACCAAAATTTCCTAGATCCGAAAAGTTTGACCAACCAAATCGAAGGCCTTCTCGGATGAATTTTTGCAGGAAATTTTAATGGGAGATTTACCTCGGGGAGATATATCCGATGACGTAAACAATTTTTCGATCAGAGCACTTTGGCCAGCGGTCGGCGGCGGAGGTGGCTGTCGACGGCCACGACGGCAGTGGCGGCGACTGGTGGAGGTGAAAGAGATTGCTGGATTTTTTTGAAAATTTTCAATCAGAACTCC
>CACSLK010003174.1:13393842-13408783 GCA_902706635.1 Striga hermonthica
CAGGTCATGGAGTCGGACCGGAGGTGTGAGATGGCGATCGGTTCAGGATTATGCTTATAAAGTTTAAATTATACGGGAGCTATGCTTATAAAGTTTAAATTACGTTTTGTACAGTTTGAATTTAGCATAGCAGTGCTGCTATTATCTCCCGTTGACTTAGTTTCATGATCGCAACACTGTTATTATGTTTTGCCACTACAGTTTCCACTGACTTTTCACTGTTTGTCAAACTTAGCCCTTTTGACCAGTCAGCAGACTGTGTTATCCGTTTTCTTAAAAACAGTCTGATTTAAAAGTAAGTCATGTATTATAGTAGCACTCCGAATCAACATTTCGCAAATTAAATGGTTTTATTTTTGGAAAAACTTTGCAAAGCACGCACTCTGATTTTCATTTCAAGGCGGGGTGTTACATCACGACCCTAGTCTTGATGGATTTTTGTCGTCGAATACGAAAGAGTGGTCGATGCATGTGAATCATTTACAATTTCATCAACTAATGTATAACATCAAGTCTCTGCTCCAATGTGGCAAGTTGGTCCATCAACATTCCCAAGATATATTATTTGGAAGAACTCAACAGTTTTGGGTTTTTTGACCATATTAATGCAAAAAAAAAAAAAAAAAAAAAAATCTTACAAGATATAAAAAACAAAATGCCAAAACTTACAGAATCACAGTCACAGTCGATCCTTTGTCCACAAAATGACCTTGACCGGCTATAAAATGTCGTCTTCTTGGAAGAAAAGGTCTTCAAATGGGGCCTCTTTGTTAACAAACCCTTGAATTAAAACAACTCAGTGTCCGCATTTTGAGCAATAGTCACTGCCAAACCTTTGTAATCCCATTTAACACTACTCAACAAGGGATTAACCTATATTAATCAAGTTAGAAAAAAGAAACATTGAACCCAAAGAGAAAAGAAAAATCAAGACCAGTTCACAAGATACTATCATAGTATTTGTCTTTCCTATAGCAGGAAAAGGATCTTAATAAACATAATAAAACTCCCACATTTTCAACTGTAATTAAGCATATATTCAACGTTTAAGGAATAATCTACTTAATATGTTGTGTTCATATGTAGCTCAAGTTACAAACAATTGGCTTAAAACACCTTACAAGCTCAATAAAGCATTCTCTTCCATACAATCCCATCCAACTCCATAAGTTACAAAACTAAAAAAAAAAAAAAAAAATCTTCATATGTGGCATTCAGTTGCAGCTCAAGTAATCACAAAAGCTAGATCATCAAGCAAAGATTGGGAGACATCAATACGGTGCTCAAACCAGAAGACAAAATCAACGGTGAGCTTGTTTCAAACAGGGATACAATTGACTTAGCATCCTACTCTACTAGACATTCAATGGTCGGTGGAAGACACATGCCTATGGTTAAATCTCTGAAATGGAATATAAGTCACAATATAGCAAATTAAACAACTAAGCAATGTGGGATCTAGATGTAGTCAAATAATTATAAGATGAAACTATAGAGAAATTATGGACAATTCTAACTGAAACCTCAATAACATGTGAGGAACCCATCAATCATCTAGTTTCTCCATCTTCTCTTTTCTAGAGGTGCAACAACATTTGGAACATCGTGAGTAACTGACTGGCATCCAGTTTTAAGGAAAATTCATAAGAAATCTTGTGACATACAAACCATTGTACCTAATTCAACGCAGATATATATGAAGTCAAACTAAAATAGTATTCTCAAAACTCAAATATAGTTTTGTCATACCCCGAGATCATTCATCAAATCAAATTATCATAAGTAGATTATAAATAAAATCCAAAGTCAAAATCAATTTACCTGGTGTTGTGAGTGTCAAGCAGGGTCATAAGTTGTAGCACAAGTATATATAGAACTTACCAAAGTAGAGAGACCTCTGGATGAGCCGACAAGGCGGCATTTTGATTGAACATTTGGCAGTTGAAAGCAGTTTCCATATGGAACTGTCAATGATATGAAAGTCCTGCAATGGACCATTGAGAGAAACGAATGAGCAACCTAACATTAATCTTTGAATTAGAAAAATATACAAAAGGAATTCTTCACCTCTAATACCTCGGATCCCTAATCAGCCAAACACAAATCAAAAGAAGCTGACAGCAGAATACAACTCAAGGACATACGTCTCATTTTTCTTCCTAACTATATTTCTTAACATCACAAATGAACAAAGCCTGCCCGATATTTCTTAAGGTCGAAAGAACAACAAAATAAGAAATATGTATATATATATATATATATATATATATATATAAATATATACGAGCATAAAAACCAAAATGTACCATCCAATAAATGGCTAGAAAAAATTACCTTTCAATTATGAAAAAAAAACTAGGTGTTCATTAAATCTTTGGTTAGCGACGGATATATGAATTGAAAGCAGAACAAGGGTACGAAGTCTATAAAATTCAGTCGTTGTTACGTGTGCATATATGTTATAACCGCAGAAACCCTATGGAACCATCATATAGTTTTCTTATGGAGCCATCCATTACATTATGTACGATACATGTCTATTGTGTATTTATTGTAGGACATGTGTCAATACACCAGTTGTGAATCTATAAACCGAGTCATCCGATGGCTCCATAGTAAAACAGTTATAACCCTAGCTAAATTAAAGATACAATTATTAATATTTAAAGTTCATTGTAAAGTTTGATTATTTTTTTTTGGTATTACGTAGCCTAAATTATCAATTTTATCAGTTAGAAATTTTAATTTTAAATTATTCTTAATTTAAAATTTATTTTTACATTTTAGTTATCAATTTAAGACACCAAATAACGTTATGTTTTTATATAATTACGTAAACACAAATACTATTATTGTAAAATTTATATCCTATATAATTAAAAGTAGCGTTAGTAAAATTATTTTAGTAAGAAAAACAATTCATTTAAGCTATAGTTTTGCGAAGTTTAATATAATTTACTTTTAAATTGAATAATATTAAAAATTGAATTTAAGAATGTATAATTTAAATATTATATTAATTGATAATACAAATATGCAATCCCTCTTATATAGAATTTCTGAATGCGCTGAGTCTAGTGGTTGCTTCTGGTGCTTCGGAATCCTACTTGGCAAAGAATCATGCTTCGTAATTAGGTTTGAACAAATAATGATAATATATTAATAATTAATAATCTAGGTTAGAACATTCCATAAATATTATTTAGCAAACTTAGGTACTTTAATATCACTTGTACTAATATAACCCTTTAATCCCTTGTAATTTTACATAGTGGGTCACTAAGTGACTAATATATCTCTGACTTTTGATTTGTTTCCTTCAATTAGCTACTGAATTGTAAATGTATTTTAAAAGTTGATAACTTTTATATTTCTTACCGGCTTTACATATATAATATATCAAATTAATCACTTTTTGATTATGTTCGATTTGACATCCATATTGTATATATTAAATAAATAAATTATATTTATCTTTATAATAATAAAAAATAATAATATTTATTAAAATTCATTAGAAAAATAAAATTATTTCTCAATTGATGTTTAATGTAGTCATATGTTGTAAGTTATAAAAATTATTACAATATAACACAGACAAGTCGCACAAATATTAATTTTCATACTTAATATATAATAATATATATATTTTTATAAAAGGTTTTAAATGTTTAACTATTTTTTCTCATTAATTTTAGATTTTTAAAAAAAAAATTAGCAAGCACCCGTGTAATACACGGGCGTTGTACTAGTAAAATTAGAAAACAAAAAGGGGGCCATGGGATCTACCTCTCTATTGAATCTACAAGCAAGGGAGAGGAGATCGGATCTGAGGCTATGGTAACTCGTGGATCTATGATTTCTGGGCTCGGCTCGCGTGTTTGCGAAGACAACTTTGATGCGCGACTGTGGGGATCTCCTCGGCCAAACGTGGTTGAGGTATTTGGGTAAACCTCTGATCTCTCGGGCGCACACTTAGATGTGCTGCTGCGGCCTCTCACGTGCTGATTTTTGTGATCTCGCGGACGGGGCGCTGCTGCGATGGACTCGATGGGCTGTGAAGAAGCCTTGCGGCCTACTTGCTCGTGAGGGCTGCGTTTGAGATGGTGTTGTGGTGGCCTGGACTCGTGGTTGCTGTTGACTGGCCCTTCGCGTGGATCTCATTCACAGGTGCAGCGACATGCGGACAGGGGCTCGTCGGATCTCCTCATTGGCGACGCTCGCGGATGGCTGTTGCAGCTGGTCTGATGCGCTCTGCGGTGGGTGCTTGCAGTGGATGGGGCGCGGCGGTGATAAGGCTGAGAGGGGTATATTGTGAGGGATTTTGAGGGGTCAAAGAATGTAAAGGATCAGCTGATTGGGTTGATTGATCCTCATAAAAGATGCAAGAAGGAATACCATAAGGGGCTCCAAATGTGTGATTTCAAACCAAGGCTTGAAGCCATATTCTTTTGCATAAACTGGGCGGATTTGTGGGAGCTTTGGCCTAAAAAATCTAGTGATTGATGGCTGATTAGAATTCAACAAAACATAGAAAAGATGGCCTCATATGATTATGCTTAAGGTTCAATTTATAGATGTCTTGAATTGTTGAAGATATTCATGAGATTTTTTATTGTTAAGATGATGATTGGACTCTCGTATTGTTTCATTGTTGCTCGAAATTGAACTTGAACCGAACGAAAATCGATAAGCAACGAATTGCCAAAAATTAATTTATATAGACAAGAACGTCTGATTAATCTTAATAGAATTACAAGATTAGTCGAGATAAACGAAACAATAAAACAATAAGTCAAGCAATGCACTCAGAATAAAATAAATGAGCAAACTCTTAAAAACGAACGGGACACTACAAATCTAAAGTAACTTCTCTTACTGCAACTGTTGTCACTTTCGTAGCGTCGCCCATGTAGACGGTAATCTCCCCTTCCTTAGCCATTTTGTAACGCCCAGATTTTTATTTACTATTTATGGAGCTGGACTATATTTCCATAAATATTAAGTTTCTAAATTTGATGCTTTTAGTATATTAATATGCATTAAAATAAATAATATTAAAGTCTAAGCCATGAAAACTTCTTTCGACTTTAATTATTAAAGTTGGAATTTTATTTAAGTGATCCGAAACTGAATAATTTAATTATTCGAGCCCAATTAAATTTTGAGCGAATCCAATAATTTTAGTCGGCCATTTTAATTCGAATAGTCGAATTAATTTCCAAGACCAAGCGATATTTTAATATCTAGCCATCGTAGTATTTTAATTCCGGGCCCATTATTGGTAATTATTTCGACCGACTAATTTCATTAGTCCTAGTTCGATTAATATTATTTAGGAAGCCCGAGCATTTAATTTCTTAAGTTCATACCCGATTTATATTCGAGTCCAACTCGTAGGATTTTAAAGGGCCGGTTTTGAGCCCATTAAGGGAGAAAACCCGAAGCTCACTTGCCTCATCTATAAATAAATGTTCCCTCATCTCCCAACACAAAAATAAAACCCTAGCCACTTTTTACTATTCATCATCCTACCTCTCCTCTTTCAAGATCCAAGCACCATTTTCAAGATCTAGCCTAAAAAATTAAAGAAAAAAAACTTCATCTTCACCATCTCTTCTTGTCCATGGCTTGAAGCTTCAAAATCCGGCCACCACTCCCGGTTTTCCGGCAAAATTCCGGCAAAACCCGCAGCCCTCCTCAGCCCTAGCTCAGTCCGCGACCAACATCACCTCCTTGGTCCCAGCTCAAGCTCGGCACGCTGCTCCCGTTCGCGTGTCCGTACGCTGCACCTCCAAGCTCGTTTCCCGGCGACCAGCTGTTCCAGATCCCGACCAAAGCTCCGCCCGCGACCTTTCACCGGCGAGCAGTTCCAGCACCTCCACGTCAAGCCCGTCCGTCCCAGCTCAAGATCCGCAGCTCCTCCGCTCGTCCACCTGCAACTCCGATGAGCCCGCGTCCAAGCTCGAGCTCTGTTTTCCGGCGACCTAGCCCGCAGCCATCACGTCGTCTTCTCCAAGCTCAGCTCTTGCCGTCCATCTCGCACCAGTTCGCGACCAGCAGCGGCCCAGCGTCCGTACAACCCGCGAACCAGCTCCTCCTCGCCGGAAAAGCCCTCAGCTCCGCCGCCGGCGACCAGCTACTTTTCCCGGTGACCAGCTCACTCCCAGCTGCACCATACCCAACCTGAACAGCTCCAGGATCTGGCCCACGGCCTTTGAACCAGCCCATCTTGTTTTATTGGACCCATTTTCTAGCCCGATCCACTCTCGTTGCTTCGATCCGAGTCATTTTAAGGTATAATAATTAGAACTCGATTTTAATGGCTTAGATAAAATATTTGAGATGATATAAAATTAATGAATTGGGTGATTTGAGCGATTTTGAATAAATCGGGATTTTCGGACTTAAAGCTAATATGTTCGACTTTTTAAATAAATGCGATAAAATATTGAAATAAATACTATAAAATTCGTTACGTCGTTTTGAGGCTTAGGTTGAAATTTGAGATTTTTCGGGCATCGTTTGATAGGTAAACGAGCCGGTCAAATGCGTTGACCGGTCGTAGCGATCTTTAGTTGACTGAGTTAGGAGTTGACTTTTGACTTGAGATTTTGACCATAGACTATATATATATTGAGGATGTTATGTTTCGATTTTCGTGAATTTTGGATGTCGTTTGACTTAGATTTAAAAATTGGGACTTTAGTTGTTATTGCGATAAAAATAGAATATTAGTCCGGTTGCGATTTTAGCTGCAGTTGTTGATTTTAAAATCATTATAAATCACATAGAATATATATATAAATTATCGGCCTTAAATGAGTTAGGATTTTTGAGAAATCAAAACCCTAGTCTTATCCGGTTTCGATAACTGGGTATTTTTCTCGGATCCGATTATAATTGTCTGAACCTTAGTATCGTCTGGATAATTATTAGCCATCGTATCGTAATTCGTAATGCGTATCATCGTCTCTTGCCCGTGACCGTCTCTCGTCCGACCGTTGGAGCCGAACCGCCGAGTGCGTGCCCGTGCGCCGAGTCCGAGTCAACCCCCGAGTGCGTGCCCGTGCACCGAGTCCATCCGACCTGCCGTCTACGCGTCGTTCTGTTAACTGTGGTCCAAGCACGCCCCTGCGTCAGTGACCGTGGCACCGTTCAAACTCGTGCATCGGCTAAGCCGTGTCAGTCGAGTTCGTGTCGGCCCGAGTCGCCACGCCGAACTCGAACCACGGTCAAACGAGCTGCACATAGTCAAGCGAATGACCGACCGACTCCGAGTGAGCCGTCGGTCTAGTTCAGTCGAACCGGTCCGGTCAGTCCGGACTGTTCGAAATATATTTCAGATAGAATGTCAGATAAATTTCAGATGCAGTCAGATTAATATTTCAGATAAATTTAAGAATTTCAGATAGATTTAAGATTCAGATATAGTTTAGATTTCAGTCAGATTAGATTAAGTAAGAGCCTAGTCCCAGATTTAGAAATATTTTAGAGAACTCTAGAATGCCTCAACGACGATAATATTTTAAAAATCAACTCGTAAATCCCTAAAATGATTTTTAAAGCCGAGTGAGCGAACCTAGATATATAAGATATTAAAGATTTGAGTTTTATTCTGAGCCTAGTACTTAGAATATTTCGCTCAATATATTTTGTAGCTTGAGGAGAGTCGAGCCTCCATCAGCTACCCATTTCAGATATTTCAGCCTTTGCATTCGCCAGTTTCTAGGTGGGGACCATGTACTCTGTATTTCATCGCTTTTAATAATTTACCATGTATGATATCTATATGTGATTAAATTGAAGGACCGAGACGGATGAGTGATCCCGTCTTGGTCAAGATATCAAATGTCAGTTATGACTTAGATGAGTGGGCGAGGCCCAGCCTAAGTCCAGCGTCCAGATGAGTGGGCGAGGCCCAGCCTGGATTTCTGTGGGAGGGGACCCCCAGAGTGTGCACATGAGTACCGGTTTACCGTTAGTCCCATAGTCAGACCAGTTTTCTCATATATATGTTGATTTCATAGTTTGTTATTAATTGTGCTGAGTATATCAGTGCCGGTCCCGGCGGAGCATCGTTAATTCCTTTGTGCTCATGCCTCCCCACTACCCTCTTTTTTAGGTGACGGAGTCCCGCGTGCAGCGTGAGCCGGATATGTGGTGGTGGTCATCAGCCAGGACATTTTGATAGGACATGTCATATAGTTATTCGAACATGTCTAAACACCATTTGTCATCGCATTTACTTATGTTTTGTGTGTGCTTTCCGAACTATTTCTGCTTCCGCATATTAGACTTGGGTATCAAATGTCAGATTTCAGTCTAGTATTTCAGATTTCAAATTATGTCAGATTTTCAAAATATGCATGATTAATCCGATATTATTCATGGCCTTAATTCTAGAATGGATTTTACTTGGTCGCATGCATGTTAGATTAAAGAGATAAAGATATAAGATTAAAGTTGAGTAGCACCCCGTGTTTTAAAGTTAAAGTATTTTCGAAAAATTAATATGAGTTTTCGAAAATTAAAGTAGTGCTTTCCAATTATAGCGCGAAAAATTTACTCTGATTTTAGTAAGTCTTAGGCGGGGTGTTACACATTTGATTTCCTGGAACCCCTACAAAGCAAAATAGACATGACAGTGTCTTCAGCGTATACACACTAGGTACTGGCAGACACGATCGCTAAACATGTTTATACGATGAAATAATTGAAAATACCTTCATTGCCTTTCTTGGGGCAGTTGGCCTTTCAGTGCCATGACTTTCAACAGCGGAGGCACTTACCCTTCGGCTTCTTCATAATAGATAGCCCAGTCGCCGAAGCGTTAGCTGGCATAGGTGCCTTCACAGTCTTCTTAGCAGACCTCCTATTTTTCTTGAACCTTTTGGGCCCCGAAGTCGAAGGACCAGCCTGCTCGACCATAAGCTCTTGAGAGTTCTGCTGAAAGAGTCCCTCTGCCACTTGGAGTTCTCCGAGAAGTTCCACCAACATTAGCAACATCTTGTTCATGTTGTAGTTCATGCGAAACTGGCCAAAACTCTCAGGTAGCAAATTGAGGATAATATCAACCTGGGTTTCCCCGTTGATTTGTCCTAATAGGATCTCTAGTTCATTAAATTTTTCAATTCGACTAAGGACATGACCCCTTACGGAAGTGCCCTCTTCCATGAAAGTTGACAGCAAAATTTTCATAGCCTGCTGTTGGGCCACCCTAAACTGGTGTCTGAACATATCCTTAAGATTCATAAGCATATCATGAGTGGTTCCCATGGTCTGATGTTGGTGCTGCAACACATTGGTCATAGAGGCCAAATTATAGCAACGTGTCATCTCATCTGCCTTGATCCACTTTTGATATGCATCTTTCTCATGATCTGGGGCATCATCAGTCGGGACATTTGGACAGACCTCAGTGAGCACGAATTTGTACATCTCTATTGTCAGCACTATGTCTAAGTTCATTCAAATCAGTATAACTAGGACTAGTAAGCTTATTTTCTTTTAGACTGATAGACAACTGATTGAAAGACATATTGAATATAGTCTGAGAATCATGAAAAAAGTTTTATTGATTAAACAATTGAATTTAACTTGTTAAAATTGACATTCTCAAAACAACATTAACTTAAATACTGACATCTCATAACACCAATAGTCCGCACATGCCATGTTGGGTGACTCTACACTTGCTTAACATTTGTAAGAGGAGGGTATTTCAAATACCCATTAAAGTTTACAAGCCAAAACCCAATTCATGGTAAATAAAATTAATAGTCAGTTTCCTTTTAGTCACATGATAAAAATCCATCAACTCCGTTGGAGAAGAGCTCGTTTATTACGTTCTAAGTAAAAATATTGCCTAATCATAAGGAGATTATTCTCTGATTGTATATCCTCCTTGGCGAGGTCCGCACGGTTAATAGTAATTCCTATGATTATCTTTTGAAATTTGTTCTTATGATCTTACAATTTATTTTAATGTCCGCCATTGGGGAGGTCCGTGTCGCAATTAACCGCATCACCACAAATCTGTATTGGAGACCTTAGGAATATTTTTAAAATTTGCTTTTAATTTTAAAATTCATTTTCAACTTCGTAATTTAATAAGGGTTTTTAAACTTTTTATTCCTAATTAATCACATGCACTATGACAATAAATTAATTAACATACAAACATAGACATAATAAAGACATGGCAATTAAATCCACTATCATGACCATCACTAAAGAATCCTAGTGGATAGGGAAAGAATCAAATCAAATATACTGATTTTTCTAATCTTCATAGAACTCCCACTGAGCAGAATCCTTGTCCAAGATTGCCACCTTATCCCTCAAGTCTCCACATTGCCATTGTCGGGAAGCCATTTCTGTTAGGCGGTCGCCGTTTCCAGTTGCCGCTATGAATATCGCCAGAAAAAAAATTCCCAAATCAACTGAGTCTCGATCCTTTTTTTTACGCGAGCTGCGACCTGCATTCCTGAGTCGTTTGTGCACACGGGCCAGTGTCTGCGCGTAAAACGCGACCATTCGTGGCGTTGCAGCTGGGTCCTGCTGCAGCACGTACGCAACGTGAAGGCCGCGCCATGCTCGGGCATGCACCAAGAAGTTACTCGCTGGTCTAGTCTCTGTCACGCTGGGTGGGACGACCTGCTCGCGTGCTTCCATGTGCCTGAGCGCATCCTCTGGTTGCCGAAGACCTATGAAAAACTCGCGCGTCGGGTCTCTACAAGCCTCGCGCTGGAGCGACCTAAGCAGCAAGCTGTCGGGCACCCACTCATGCTAGCGCAGTCCCGATGCTCGTCTCGGGTTCCTTAGGTCCGGTCCGGTCCGGTCGTCGAGTCTGTGTGGGTCATCTTGATCTCCCATTTGATCTAAACATGATCACGATCAAAATATTATAAAATTAAAAATTACAATTTTGATCCTAGACACATGGATGGGTCTACATATTTGTCTAAGAAAGAAAATAAATCTACCTGGTGTCCCACATGATAAATAACTATTACAAACTTTTAACTATTATCCTCGACATGCCCGAGGCTTTAAAAACCAAAACCATGCACTAAAATTAAAACGTTCCTATCAAGCACATAAATCACATATGCCATAATAGTGGATTATACTACTTCTGAAAAATAGAGTTATGCACACACACAGAGACACATATACACAGAAGCAAACACACACACACGCACACACACACACACACATACACACATAAATAAATTTATGGTTGCGCTTGAAAACACATAATTCAAGTGAGCCTTAAAAAATTGAACTCTGCACAAAAACTCATTAAATGTGGGCTATGATACCACTTGTTGGGATCTATAAGGATTGCCACTAATGTGCAAAATACAAATTTAACTACAAAAATACCTATGTGCGGCGGATCTACAGGTAAAAGTATAAGACTCAAGGTTTATTATTTTTGCCCATTCTGAGACGTTGTAGATTTTCTTTAGAGGAGATCGTTTGATCACAAAGTCCCTTGGGCAACCGGACAGGCCTTCATGGGACTACGCGGGTACTGCATACATACGGGAGCAAGCGGGTCGCGCACAGTGCCGAGATGCACGTCTCGATTATTTGGCATTGTGGGGGTCGCGAAGATCTCGCGGGTGCATGAAGTTGGGTCTCTGTGGGTCTGTGTCACCGGGAGCGAGGATGTCGCGGGTCATACAGGGTCGCATGGACCATCAGACATCGGGTCTCGGGGTCACGGGTCGCAGCAGGATGTCGCCAGGTGCTGTGTCTTGTCTCCGAAAGCAGCGAGGCAGCGTTCACGGTTACTGAGAAGGATCAGGTCACGTCGGGGCATCTATGGTGAACTCAGGTCATCTCACATGGCCATGTACGGTGGTTATCAACGATTGACCGTGGCCAGGTGCTCTGGTTTTCTCGGGTGCTCGACTACCATAAGGCCTTCTATTAAATTACCTAACACCTCTAGAACTCCTTTGGTATGAAGAAAAATCTAGATATCTCTATTTGTGTTATGTTTTGCAAGAGTAGATAATAAGTGTGTTATGGGATTCGATAGAGATCCTAAGAAGGCATTAAATTGGGTTCTTTTATTAGGACTAGACTATAGGCCAAGTCTACCAAGCCTAATAGGAATAATACAGTCATTACACTAAAGTAGTATTATTGAAATACTCCCAATTTAATTCTCAATTTATGATTTGAGCTCCACATTCTAATATACTAGAATTACCTACCCATGTCTAAGATATAATGTCCATCAATTTATTTAATTACTCATAATTAAACTAATCAACTTCTTTAACCAAAGCTAGCACCGTTCAATCATTATTATTATGTTAGAATTTAATCCACCTGAAGGGTTTAACATCATAATCCTTTTGAATTCACTTCGGTGACATCATCAAACCTCAACTATGTGAAGTACATGGTGATCGTAAGTACTATAACAGAATACCATGTCATGTAGGAATTACTACCCAACCAAGACAGTTGTTGGTCCATATCAATAAACCTCTCATTGATGAATCAAAGCAGTAATAACTACATACATGTGTTTGTTTATATCTTACGGGATAAGAAAACACAGTAATTAGTCGAGGCCTAGTTCGTTTATGCTGATCAGTATAAAACGAAATGCTCTCTCTGGGATCCATTCAATACATCAATGTGTACTAGTGTGACTAATCTGTCAAAACAGGCGACACCGCTCGCACTACAACCATTGCAATGGATTGTTCAATTTTTATCTAGGTAGTGAACCAATTATTTATGTTTCACAAGTAACTGATAAATGATCTTTTGTCCACCCGGGATGGACGATTTATCTAAATGCAAAACAAGAGAACATAGAACTTTATTGAATCAAACATGAATTCTATTCAACATAAATAGTGTGAATCACATCCAAAGCCAAGCTTTCAGTATACACACTAACACGTTGATCTCTGAAAAAGTTATGCATGAAGGTTGTTGCGAGCATAAAGCATTAGAGTGTTCCCTTAGTGAACGCTCTTAGTTAGCCATCACTATGTTCTCACTGTTGAGAGTGACGTCTTATTGACTATTCTCATCTTCACTTCCGTTCACTACTTCTTTGTTTTAGACTTTGGATTGAATACCCATGCCAACAATAGTTTCTTTCTCTTTTCGAGCCTTCTTATTTAGCTCAATCCCATACCGTGATCTCTCGAATGAATTCCAAGCCTTTAACCCCTGATGACTTGGTTTTTATTCATATGAAAAATGAGAACAATGGTATCCTCAAAAGTGACAAAATTCAGAATAAACTAACAAACACTAATAAAATAATTATTTATGTCACGCCACTCCCCCGGCGACGCTAAAATTTGACCATGTGTTGCAGCGCGACAAATTAAATTTATAAATTTTTTCCTTGACTTCCACTTACTCACTAGTAGTAATGGTAAACAAGAGTCGATCCCGCGAGGAGTGTGGTAAAGTAAAAAAAGGAGAGTTTCAGTTCAATGCATCACTGTTATGCAATTAGTGCTACAAGCAATGTCCTTCACATCACACGTTCAAGTCATTGGATAATTGCAGTGTTGTGACTTTCCGTTTTAGGTTTTTGAAAAAAAGAAAAAAGAAAACGAAGAATCCATATTGAGACCCACTCTCTCACACAGTAACAATTAAGGATTCACGGTGTGCAACCATGATCATAGTTCTAGGCCACAAAAAATTTCACTATAGCAACATGTCCTACTCCGATTTACACCATCGTCAAAGCTCAACTCCGAATTGTCAACACGCCACCCTCATCCTCGACCCACTCATGTCATGGGCCAAACATATTTATTGATCTCTGAAAAAAATTATAACACCATAGTTCTATCAGAGATTCGCTCACCTTTGGACCTAAAGCGGCGACACCCTCAGGTAGGAAAAACCCGCCTCTGCCGGTGATTGGCGAAGAGGAAGAAGGCATAGTAAATGGAGTATAATATTGTATCAAACTAAATTAGTGAGATGTGGTGTAAACAATTTGTTGGATACTTCATTGATAGCAATTTTAGCGCATTTTAGCCACAAACCAAACACATTAAACTTTGAGATGTTATGGCAAATAACTTGATATACTCTTATGACATGATTGGTATAATGGAACGAAATTTCGTAGGAATGGAATGAACTGAAAAATGGAATGATTATGGAATGGAATGGAACAAATTTTGTCATTGATGCGTTTGGTATGCAGAAGGAATAAGATCTGAATGGAATGACATTATGATTTTTTATTATAAAAATAAATAAAAGCTTTTTTTTTAAAAATAATATACTCGTAATAAATTATATATAAATGCCTTTTTTAATAATATATAAAATAAAATAATATATTTTTAATAATATATAAAATAAAATAATATATTTTATTAATAATATAAAAAAATAATATATTTTTAAATTATATACAAAAAATAATATATTCTCAAAATTAATATATTTTAATATATAAAAAATAATATATTTTTTATAATAAATAAAAATAAAAAGTAATATATTTTAATTAATATATATTTTTATTTTTAATTAAACAATAAATAAAAGTAAGTTTTCAATTTTCTTATGTGAATTTTATTTTTTAAAATAATACATTTTTAATAATATATAAAAATATAAAATAATATATTTTTAATAATATATATTTTTATTTTTTTATAAAACAATAAATAACAGTAACAGTAAGTTTTCAATTTTTTATTTGAATATTATTTTTTAAATAATATAATTTTATTAATATATAAAAATATAAAGTAATATTTTTTTAATAATATATATTTTTATTTTTTAATTAAGCCATAAATAAAAGTAAGTTTTCAATTTTTTTATTTGAATTTTATTTTTTAAATAATACATTTATAATAATACATAAAAATAAAAAGTAACATATTTTTAGTAATATATATTTTTAATATTTTTTAAT
>CACSLK010003174.1:13414800-13425070 GCA_902706635.1 Striga hermonthica
TGGAAGGTAAGTTCGAGCTACACAACCGAAGATAAGTTTGAGCTACATGATGGGTGACTTATCTGCACTATTCAAGACCGACTCAATCCGAGCTATTTAAGATCGGCTCAACCCTAGCTATTTAAGTCCGGCTAAATCGAGCTATAAAGACCGGCTAATCCGAGTTACTCTATATGTTATATCATCTAGCCCTCCACTATCAAACGAGCTATTGGTTTTCGAGGTCAATAAACTTGTTTGATAATAATAATAATCATAGTTTTAAATAACCCTGAATAGGTCATACTCGACATGTGCTTCTTGAGGGCATACATCATACATCGTGCTTGTCTTTTCGCCTATCCCATCTGTCAGGCGTTCCACTTTGTGCCCTAGTTCCTTCTTGATTGTCCATCTAACACTATCCAACGACCACCCTTCTATGACTTAGTTTATAAATCTAGTTCCTTGTCTTCCTTAAAATTTTTTCATACATTTGAACTCTGTTCTGCCGGTCGACTTCAACCTAGGGCGGTGGGAACTCGATTTGTCGGGAACCGAAAAAGTTAATCTAAGGCGGTGTGAAGTGACGAATGACGTCCCCGTTTTTTAGCGGAAGCAGTTTGTTTGGCTTGTTCAAAGGTGACAACGACTGGTGGCGGTGATCTATCGAGTACCTCATAGACGAGCGACTATGACTGTGGACTCATCCCGGGAGCGGTCGTCGGCAGAGTCTCTGTGACAGGACGACAACCCTGGTTGTGATGAGTGGCGGCTTGCGGATAGTTTCGATTGGATATGTTTTCAATCTTTATTTGATGTTTATTTATTTTTTATGTTTTTGTTGATGAGGAAATCAATATGAGACGACAAATGAGCAATTTTGTCGTTTTTCTATTATTATTTATGTTGTTTTGGAATTCATATTAATGTTTTTCGATCTTGTTTGTAGTTCTGTCGTGTGTTTATGTTTTAGTTGAGTACTTTTTGTGAATGGATGTTTGATTTTGTCATACTTCTTATTGGTTCTTACTAGCTCCGTCGTGTGGACAAAATGGCGAGACATTCTTATTTGCCAAGAACGTTTATTTTCTATAGTGTTTTAATGGAGCTTATTAAAAAAATGTTTCGCTCATGAATCTACAAGCTTGATGGTACTGATGTTGTTTAAAGAGATTAGAACAAACATTAATCTCTCTAGTGATGTTGTCCGATTGTTGTTCAAGAGGTGCATGCGAAATTGAGCATTTGAGCTGATAACAATTATGTAAATAGAAACGCAATATATAATGAAAACATACTGACTGTAAACGCGACATAAATTGAAATTATTTTGATGCATGTCCTGCACAAAATTATGATGCTTGTCTTTGAGCTTTGACCTGCTGTTATTATAATTGTCGACCTGGTCATTTTTGTCATTGTATACTACAAAGATGCAAATTGTATATATCTCTTATATGTTACAGAGACATAAATTTTATATAACCACTTATATGTTATATACATAGTTACAATTTATAAATAAAGCATAAACTGAATGTTGGTTGAGAAAAAAAAATTGCAATCTAGTATGTAAAATTTCTTTTACATCCTGAGAGCGCTTATAATATATTTTACATATGCATGTTGTATAAATTGCAAGCATAATATAAAGTAAAAAATATAAACAAAATTCAAACACAACAATTGTGGTTAGATAATGTTATGTAAATAAAAATGCAACATATACATAAAATATACTAAGTCATTTAAGGAAAATATTCTTTGGCCAATGAAATTTATCGGTCATCTATCTTCTCTCCTCATCGCCGCCATCTTCTCCTACGACATTCGCCCCTCCACCATCACTTTCTACCCAAACATGAAACATGTGTCATCCCTTTCCCCCTCCTCTCGCCTCCGCCAATCTCTTCGACTTCAAGAAAGACGAGAAATCAGCCAACCTAGACAACCTAAAGCTATAGAAATATCCAAAGCCAGATCCTCCACTTCGACATGGTCTCTCGCGCCAGTTGAGCTGAGGCCGAAGTCGATCGCCTATCCCGCTCGATCCGAACGACGTCGCTTCACATATTCTCACGACCGTCGCGCTCGATTTGAAGGGTCTTAGGAATTTCTTCGTTCGCCCTTCACATTGTAGGTGAAGGTCTTGGACTCGCAGCCATTAAGCGAACCACATATTTGATGTGCCATCCCCAGTTAGCCACCAATCCAGCGCCGTGCATTGCACTATCGTGGACGAGCATATTTCACCAGTCCGTGCCGCCGTCGGTTATTGTTTGTTATATTTTTGTGTTTATTTTCTTGTGTTTTATGTGGTTAGTCGAGTCATTCTTAGGTTCGGTTTTGAGTCAATCGGTCCATTTTGTCGTGTATGTTTTTGTTTTCGTTATGTGTTCTTGTATTTTGTCGTATTTTCGCGTATCTTTTGGTGTATTATGTAGGTCCATTTTGCATGATCGGGAAGACAAGTATTTTCCGAAACATATTCGAGCCATCCGAACCATTTTATCGAACATTCGAGTCAAAAGTAGCATAGCCACACTCGCAGCCAATCCGCATTCGCGACGTGCGACTTGGCCCATGAGGCGCCCAGCTAGCCCTCGCACTCGCTGCGAATTTCTTTTCGCAAGCTACCAAACGCCGCTCCCTAGCACACTATGCTTACACTCGCCAGCGAACCCGGCTTCGCGAGCTGCGAAACGCGCACTCAAGGCACCCAAAGCCCACACTCGCTGCGAAACTACTTTTGCGACCCGCGAAACACCCATTCCAGCACTATTCCATGCCCAAACTCGCTGCGAACTCTGTTTCGAGACCTGCAAAATGCAGAATTTCATTAAATGTGTGTGTTTCTAGTGTGTGTTTGTGGTGTAGCTATAAATACACATTGTGCTTTGTAATTTTGGACACAACCCTTATTTCCCAACTTTTAAGTTGAGAAAATCCTCTCTATTTTCTTTTTTCCTTTTTTTATATTTTGGTTTGGAGCATATGAATCAAGTTTTCCGGTGAATTTCCGGAGACATTGTTTCGAGTAAAATTTCGAGCTTTTGACTCTGTTTCTCCTTCCAAGTGCGTGTAAGAGTGGGTACTTAGTCTTAAGCCTCATTACTTCGTATATCTTTGTTTGCTTTTGTGAAAATTGATATTGTGCTTGAGTTGCTTGGAGGAAAAGATTGAATCTTTAGATCGTGAATGCTTGACTAAGTGTGATTAGGAGTTGAATGCTTGCTCGTCTTGTGCTAGAGATTGGTTTAGCTACCTAGGGTTTTAGCTCGCATGGCAATGTTCGGTTATTTGTGCGTGTTTGATCATAGAGACTCCGACGAACCAAAATCTCTCTTTCCCCCTTGATTTCTCTCATCTTATTGCGTGTTTTCATCTTGCATCATTTGCTTTCATTCGCTCTAGATTGTTAGTTTAATTTCGTGAATTCCAACCCCATCAAGCGAGTAGAATGTGTAGGACCTCCTTTTCGGTTGTGTGATTTTGACGACTAGGTAGTGAACGAAGCTCCGAAGAGCCTTCTTTTGAGAACGACCCGAGACCGGGTACCTCGGTTACCAATACCCAAAATACTACAAACAAAATGGCGCCGTTGCCGGAGATCGAACCTGGGTCACCCGCGTGACAGGCGGGAATACTTACCAGTTACCACTACATATTGTCGATCATAATTCGCCGTCGTCGATTGATGCTGCGTGAGAAGTAAATTGGGGATGATAAATCATTGCAAAAAGAAAAGAAGAAACTGATTTGAATGTTGGAGTGTTATTTTCAAAATCGGCTACTCAGTTTAAGGAACAAAATTGGATATTTGGTAAACTCTTTTTTTTTTTTTTTCCAAAATCAACCAAATATTATAAAAAACTCAAAGATGTTCTTACAATCGCGGACTCCCCTGAGCCCAAAACACATAACTTGAAAAGCAAGTTAAGGAATAACTGGATCAGTAACATCACTGTCCGTTAATCGCCAAAGAAGCTAAGATACCACTATTACTACATTCACCTGGATCAAAAACAAATACACAATTTCCCCCATTTTCACATAACCACCATATATCAAAGCAAATGCTCTTTAACTTGGTCTCACAAATCAGTTCCTTTCTCAGAATCTTGACCATCTGCAAGTCTGGTAAGTAACAGACCATATGATGTTCCCTTGAAGCTCTAAGATTCTGCAGAATTGATCTTATTCCCTGTAGCATCCCCATTTTGTAATCTTCTTTATCTGCTTTAATGCAAGACCAAGTAAAGAGTTCTTGTCTATTTTTTTCAGCTACTCCACCAAAGCTCATCCCAACCCTCTCAGAGTGTAAGGCACTGACAGAAAAGCTAACCTGTCCTACCTCCTTGGAAAATTTCTCCTTCTGGGTTGATTTTGAACTCTGGTTAAGTACCTGTTGCTCTCTTCCTCCCTCATGAGCAGTTATATATTCGAGCCATTTCTCCTTAGCTCTGTTCACCACTTGCATGTCAGTGTCTCTCTTTTTGTGGAATGTCCATTTGTTCCTGTTGTTCCATATGTTCCACAGTACAGATGCAGCCAAACTTACTCTTTCTGTTCTTGCATTCTTCACCTGAATATTACTGAGCTGAAACCACCAGTCTTTGAAGCTGATATGTTTGTCTTCTTGATTTTCCCACCATAAGCCACTCAGTTTCCAGCAAGCAGATGCCCTGTGACAGTACAGCAACATGTGTTCTATGTTCTCCTCTTTCTCTCCACACAGCTCACATTGTGTATCCAATTCTATGCCCTTTCTTGCCAACTGCACTTTATTTGCTAGGTATCCATGATAGCATCTCCAGATGAAAAATTTAATCTTGGGAGGGATAGGCAAAGCCCAGGTTATCTTCCACATCAGTTTCTCTTGCTGGCATCCACTACTAGTTTCCTCTTGCTTTTGAGCTCTTTTGTATTTTCTGATTGCTTCATATGCTCCTTTCACTGTAAACAAACCTTTTGAATCCCAATGCCATATCAATTCATCTCTTTTTCCACAGTGACTAATAGGTATGCTGAGAATGTGCCCTGCATCAATGGGGTTAAAAGTTTGAAGGACTAACTCCCTATCCCACTCATTAGAATCCTGACAAATCAAATCACTCACTCTCTCAATTTTTCCCTTGTCCCAAGTAAATCCCCTCCCAGGTTTAAAAGTGGAATTGTTAGGAATCCAAGGGGATTCCCAAACTGAAATGGATTTCCCATCCCCCATCTGGTATCTAGCCCCTAACTTATAGAACTCTCTCACCCCCATCCAACACCTCCAAATCCAAGAACCAGATCCTCTCAGTTTAACTTCATTGAGGTTTTGATTCCAAAAGTATTTCCCTCTCATAACCCTACTAACCAACAAATTAGGTTTAGACATGACCCTCCACAATTGTTTCACAAGCAAGGCAGAATTAAAATCAGCAAGATCCCTAAAACCTAACCCACCTTCCTCTTTGTTTCTTGCCAGTTTATCCCAAGATGCCCAATGAAGTCTATTACCCCCACTCTCATTCCCTCCCCCACCAGAAGTTAGCAATATCCCTGCAAATGTCTTTGAGAACACCAATAGGAATTTTGAAACAAAACATAACATAAGTTGGTAATGCAGCCAACACAGATTTGATAAGAGTATCTCTTCCCCCTTCACTCAAAAAAATATTTTTCCAGCTGCTAATTCTCTCTCTCACACAGTCACTCACATATCTGAAAATCTCTTTTTTTTTTTCCTCCCAATTCCTAATGGTAGACCTAAATATTTAGTGCTTTTCACACAAGAAATCCTAGCAAAAGAACTACAGATCTCATTCCTAATATTAATAGCTGTGTTCTTGGAGAAGAAAATGGAAGACTTATCCATATTGACTCTTTGACCTGACCCTAACCCATATTCAAGCAGAAAATTCTGAATCAAAGAGGCATGCTTACTATCAGCTTCACAAAATAACAGCACATCATCAGCAAAAAATAAATGAGAGATAATAGGAGCCTTTCTGCAAATTTTAATCCCCCTATAGTCCCCAGAAGCACAAGCACATTTGATGAGATTAGAGAAAGCTTCAGAAATGATAAGAAACAGGTAAGGGGATAAGGGATCCCCTTGCCTGAGCCCCCTAGATGATTTAACAAAACCCTTCATAGACCCTTTAACATTAAAGGCAAAAGAAGCAGATGATAAACAAGCCAATAGCAAAGAAATGAACTCAGAGGCAAAACCCATTTTTTTACAAACCCTAACAAGGAATCCCCACTCAACCCTGTCATAAGCTTTTGACATGTCAAGCTTAAGAGCCATGAAATTCTTTTTTCCTTGCTTTTTGCAGTTAAGATAATGGATACACTCAGAAGCAATAATAACGTTATCAAGAATCTGTCTACCCGGGATGAAAGCAGACTGAGAACTGGAAATACAATGACCAAGCACAGGTTTGATCCTATTAGCTAGAATTTTGGCAATAACCTTATACACAACAGAACAAAGACTGATAGGTCGAAAATCACTAACCAGACAAGGATTATTTTTTTTTTTGGTATGAGAGTAATGACAGAATGGTTTAATCCCTTAGGCATTCTCCCATTTTGAAAGAAGTTTTGAACTGCAAGAATCAGATGATGACTGATAGTAGACCAAGATGATTGAAAAAATTTGGCTGTCATACCATCAGCCCCTTTGTCTTGGTCCATTTCAAAAAGGGCAGCTTTGATTTCACTTTCTCCTACCTCCCTTAACAATCTTTTGTTCATCTCCTCTGTGATGGTAGTACTTATACCTTCCAAAACTACAATGCTGATCTAATGGATTTGAAGATCTAAAGAGATCAGTAAAGTAGTTTTGAAGTTCCCTCACTATCTCTGTATCATTTCTACACATGTTCCCCCCTGCTGTAAATAAATTCTCCAGACTGTTTATTTTTCTTCTGCATCTCACACTAGCCTGGAAGAATCTTGAATTTTTATCTCCTTCTTTGAGCCATACAAGTCTAGATTTTTGCTTCCAGTAAAGCTCCTCCTGTATGTATGCCTCAGCCATTTCCTTCTTACACTTATTCCATAGATCCCAATTGGTAATTTCTCCCTCCCCCATGATTTCCTCCATTTGCTTTTTGCATCTCTCAATAACCCCAGGAGAATTGGTTTTCATCCCGGCTTTTCATTGTAACAAGGCTTGTTTGACATTTTTAATCCTTGCCTGAATGCTGAATAATTGTGGCCCTGTCACCTGTTTACTCCATGCTTTCTCAACCACCTCCAAATATCCCTCTAGCTCAGTCCACCTCCCATCAAAAACAAACATGCGTTTTGGAATCTCAAAGGTACCTCCAGTATCCATCAATATCATACTGTGGTCAGAAGAGAAAAGAGGAATATGTTTAATGAGGACATTTGGAGATCTAAGCAGCCAGTTAGGAGAAACCAGAAATCTGTCTAGTTTCTCTTCCACTAAATCAGACCCACTCCTATTGTTACTCCAAGTGAATGGGTAACCAATAGTCTTAGGTTCCACAGCTCCTATGTCTCTCACCAACCCTCTAAAGCTGTCAAAACTACTTTTCTCTCTAACCACCCCTCCATTTTTTTCAGAATTATTCAGAATATCATTATAATCCCCTCCCATAAACCAAGACTCCCCCCAGCTCATGCTATATCTGACTATGGAGTTCCACTGAGCCCTTCTCTCCAAAACATTACTACTAGCATATAAGAACACTCCCCATTGATGATCAACACTACTTTTCCAAGAAAATTTGACTTGCAAACAAAAGTCCAATGCAATCATATCCAAAATAGTAATGTTATCATTCCAAAAAAGCAAAAGCCCTCCTTTAGACCCTATAGGAGGTTGATAAAACCATTTATTATTTAATTTCATTTTTTTGCAAACAGTTTCTACAAATTTGTATTTTTTCTTAGTTTCTGATAAACACACAAAATCCGGAAGGTGAAGTCTAATGACTTCTCTGATTTGGGAAATTGTAGAGGGTCCTCCCAGACCTCTACAATTCCACACACATACCTTCATTTATCACCTTGGGACCACTTTTGGCTGGTCTCCTCCACCTTGGACTGAGTATCAACATCAAAATTTTTGGGTTTTTTACAATCTTTCTGTTGTTCCTGTTCAGGAACTTCAGATTATCTTTTCCTATTCTGATTACTATCAAAAAGAATTATCTTATCCAAACCAGGGTTTTCAATTAACATTTTATCTTGGTTGTCAGAAGATGCAATCCTACTTTTTCTAACAAAAGTTTTCTTTTTCCTGTTCAAAACATTTTTCCCAATGGCTGAAGCTTGAATATTAACCTCAATTAGTTGATCATCACCTGGAGGAATTTCTAATATGCCCATAGTCCCACCCTCCTCAATACTAAGTAATTCCACCCCCTCCATCACTATCTCCTTGCCCTTCCCCTCTACCATCTCACTAATTCCCTCACCATGCTTTTTCAGTTCAACACTGCTATTCTCTCTGCTTTTTTCCACAATAGCATTCTCTCTCACTCTAGAGCTAGGGGATGAAACAAACTTCTGGATTCCTTCACTGTTAGGTTCACTAGATTGATTATCAGAGAATTTAGATTGAAAACTTCTACCCTCACTGATGAAAATAGAGGTAGTTCTCAGCCAATCTCCAAATTGACCCCCATTAAACTTATTCCTCAATAAATCATCTTTCTTTGACTGGCAGCTCTTATCTGAGTGTCCAATCAATCCACAGTAAAAACAAAATGATTGGATACCTTCATACCTGAAATCCACCCACCGGTTGGTGTCTCCAACTTTGATATTAGTGCCTCTCATGATCGGGTCCTTCAGCTTCATTTCAACCAAAATTTTTATCAGGTGACCCTTAACACTTCCCTCTCCAGTTATCACCACATTGTGCACTCTTCCTATCTTTTTCCCAATTTTTGCTCCTGCATCTTCAGAAACCCAGTGAAGTGGCAGATTCCATACTTGCACCCATATTTTAATAACCTTCTCCTCCTCGTGGAATTCCAGATCCTCGGGGTCCCATTGTTTCAGAAGCAGATATTTCCCATCGAATGACCACGTCTTACCCTCCATAACTCTGTTTTTATCTTCCTCCGACTGAAATACAAATTGAAATTTATTGTCTCCCAAATTCCGAACAGAGAAAGGTTGTTTCGTGGCCCATATCCCTGAAAGTGTATGCTTCATTCCGAAGAAATTGATCTTCTTTTCTCCGAAACTTTGCCCGATTAGACTTAGCTTGCAATCTCGCAGACCCCGTGCAATATCCCCATCAAGCAATTCGACATTCTCCTCTTCCCTCTCCGACAATTTGATTTTCAGAAGTTTGTCGCTAATATCCTGCTCCATACTCCCAGCTACCCTTCTTGCCACTGGACCAAGAACAAGCCTAACTTAGCGATGATAGACACCCCTGCAGCGAGAAACCCTAATAGAGAAAAAACTATCGAGAGAACCCAGACACCAAAAGGAACACTACGAAAACACGGACAAACCCTAGAGACCCAAAAGCGAAGAAGGAAAACAAACACAGCTACTAAATTAGAAGAGTCTGAATCCTAGAACTGAGATCTCAGAAGAGAACTACCATCTCCAACGAGAGAACTATAATCCCACACAGGAGAACTTTTTTTTGACGATCCGTGATATTTGGTAAACTCATATAATGGATCTTGTTGATTATTTTCTTGTGATTTAGAATTAATGCTATTATTTTTTCCTCAATCATAAATGTGTAATTATTTCCAAATCAAGCAAACATGTAAATTGGCCCAACTAATATTGAACACACATCTGTTAACTCTATTTTAAACGAAAAGGGGTCCTATCAGACGTGGTACACTTCGTATTTTCACTAAATTCGATCTCTTTTTATTTTTAAAACTATTTGTTAATTATAACTTAATTAGTGTTTGAACTTTTTTTTTCTTTACCTATATGATTTATCTAGTAACTTAAGTTTTTTTTTTAAAAAAAAAACACCCCGAATGGTGGGGATTAATGCCAGATCTCCAACCCATATATAGTCAAAACATTAATTAGACAAAGAAATCAGAAGTCTACACATGTTCGAACAACAAACGAAAACAAAGAGCGCTTGGATGAGATGGCTTGGGTCTCTTCCAGCTTAACCAGTGGTCTCGAGTTCGAGCCCTGGAAATGCAGCAGTGTTAAATCTCTTGAGGGAGAGCTTTGCCGCCCTTGTGGTCCTACCCGGCTCGATTCTGGATTAGTCGGTTCCCCTGTGGATCCGGAAACCGGAAGGTCCCTGTACCCAAAAAAAAAAATA
>CACSLK010003174.1:13449621-13470713 GCA_902706635.1 Striga hermonthica
AAGCAACTTAATATCGGTGTTGTGTATATCTAAGCATAGTACTTAGAATAATTATTTGCTTATATTTTCCAGTTCCAGCAGTCAACGGTTCCAGTTCCAACACTTACATTCAGTTCCAACACTTACATTCAATTCGAGCAGTACAAGTGGGGGCCCAGCCTGGGTATTACATTGAATATAATTACAAGTTTTATGTTTGAGGTATGTATACAGTATCCGCTTAGGGGGTGGCGCAGTTTGCCTTAATATCCCATCCTAAGTTCTGGTAGTGGCCCAATTTACCTTAATATTCCACTAGAGTGTGCACATGGTTACCGACCCAGATTGTCGAGAGATTTCAGTCCAGTTTCAATTTCAGTAAAGTTTCAGTTTCAGTATAATTTCAGTTTCAGATTATATATACTGTCGATCATGATATTGTTATTATTATTGTTGTTTACTTTAGTATGGGTTCTCATTGAGCATGGTGATTTAGTGCTCACACCCTATTATTATTATCTTTTTTAGATAACAGGGCAGGCAGGCATGAGATCAGCTGTGGTGGTTGTGGTTGTGAACTTGGCTCAGCTTTCCATTGTTATGGGATTTTGATATACTTCACTCGGTATATTTTATTACGCCACGAATAATTACTTCAGCTTACTTTTCAGTTTTTAGTTTTCGACTTGCATGTTTAGTATTTTCAGAGTATCAGATTTTACCCGGTCCCCTAGTGTGACTTGGGTTTAGTTTTACATGCTTGTTCGATTATACTCTGTTTTCTTTACGTCTAACCCACTTGTTAGACCCAGTTTAAAGAAAACGAGTTTTCAATAGAAGTGAGTTTGTACTAGCATCCCGAGTTAAGTAAAATGATTTCGAAAAATTATAAGTGTTTTCGAAATAAAGTTTGCGAAATTTTACTCTGATATTAGTAAGAAAACGGGGTGTTACACGATTCGTCGAACCGGCAGTTCCGGGCCGCTTTGATGGGACCGTCAGTTTTGGCCTGACTCAGATCATTATAAAAATCTGAAAATAATGAAAAAATTCTTAAAAAAAAAAAACAAAAAGAGAGTGAACCGCCGGGTCGGTTTTGATTAGAAACTGACCCAGCGTTCAAGAAGTACATAAATGTGGCCCAAAACTGTCCAAATCAAACCACGGGCCCAATTTCAAGTCCCGTTGATCACGTCAAGCTCAAGGCGCTGATTCTGGGCTGGTCTAGGTCGACCCAGCTCAATTCTAAATTTACCAAACAATCTATATAAATAGACAACCTATTTACCAAAAATAATAGCCATAAAAATTTAGTAATAATTATTACATACTATAATTGATAAGATTTTAAAAGTTCAACCTTATGCATAAATCTAGCTTACAAAATCCCATTTTTATGCATAAATCTCGATAAGTTTAAAAAATCTTACATTTTTTTGAATCCTGCATAAATCTCTGACAAGTTTAAAGGATTTATAATTCATATAAATTTGTTTAAAAAATCCCATCCCTTCTCTATGGTAGCTTATTAAAAAAAATCATAATTACTAAAAAGAATTTGTAATAGAATTTTTTTTTTTTTTTTTAAAGAAAAGCAATTTTTCACTTTAATATATATATATATATATATATATATATATTAAGCTATTTGATTATATGATGATTTTAATTTAATATATAGGTGTTACAATTTATGAAATAAAAAAGTGATTAATATTTCTTTATTATAAATTTTATATTATTGATTCAATTTTTAAGCTTTTGCATATGTTATTTTAGGTTCTTTTAATATTTAAAACATACAGTTTTTATATTCTGATATACAAGACAATTTTATATATATTGAGTTATACAAGTAAACTATATCGTTTGATTACCCTACATCTTTAACTTATAATTACCCATATTCTTTAATTTATAATTTTAGTGTATATTTTTTACCCTGATATTTAATTTTATTTAATATTACTTAATATTGTTTACCCGAATTAGCACGGGCTACACACTAGTCATTTATTAACTGCTAACGCAATTCACTAGTTAAATCAACTATTACAATTATTCGTTACTGTAATCAGTTATCGGATAATAAACAAACGAAACCATGTCTATTTACGATTATCAGTGCCTACAACTCGATGTGATCTTCATGGACATTGTCACATACATATATGCAAATATGTGGCTAAAAAATACTAAATGATGAATAGGTCTTTTGTTGCAAGAAAAGAAGCAAGGAATTGAAGGTAGAGAGCATATATTATTATGGAGTTGATAATTTAAGTTATATGAGTCAATAATTGGTTCCAATTTCTTTTGTATATATCTATCTGTGAATTAAAAAGACTGAGAGAGAAATGGATGCAATGATATATACACACACACACACAATTAAGTTGGTTCCTGACATTAAAAGTAGTTCGATTTTCTGTCTGCCCTTTTCAGTGATAGAAACTGCCGGCCATTTTCAACTGCTGCCTTCTTCATTACTTGAAAGACTTTTAATAGTTTTAGTTCAATTTTTTTTTTTTTTAATAATTTTCTATGAACATTAAATATTTTTGGACATCCATTATCACATAAAAAAAAAAAGGTTGTATCTGATAAAGCTCAAGAGCTTGCAAATTTATCTGATATTTTCCACTCTCTCAAAGAGGGAGATTCTTTATAATAAATATTATTAAAATATGTTTATAATTTAATTTAATCAGTTTATATTTTAAAATTTTATGAGAAGCTAAAACCTTTGTACATTTGATTTTATTTTTATCAGACGATGTTGCCGTACACTATTTATTTATATCATCTGATTCTTATCTTCTTCGAGTAGTTAAGTTTGATATTAAAATTTGGATTTGAGAGTTGAATCTCATTTATGTTTGATCTTGAATTTTTGTAACATTAATTTAGGGGTCGAATGACTTAATCACGTATTAAATACTATGACTTGATTTTTTTTTTTTTTTTTGGTACGAAGAAGGAGGCTACACGCCTAAATGATAACCGATCTAGGTGTAGAGATACCCAAACGGTCGTGGTTCAACCATGCACTCGCTCCCGGGGGAGGATCGTCAAGCCTAAACAGTCCATTCGGCCCCTTGGCTGCCAGTGATGCCAAAAAATCCGCTACCCTATTCGCTTCCCGATAGCTGTGCTGAAGAGTGACCACCCAATCCCGGCTAAAAAGTTCCTTTATTCCTCGACAAAGCCCACCGTGAGGTCCTAACTGGGAATCCGTTTGAACCATGCCGATAATGCTTTGATTGTCTACTTCAGCTATCAGTCGGCGATAGCCCAAATCCCAGGCCAACGAGAGACCTTGAAACAATCTCCAAAGTTCCGCGCCTATTATCGAACAATCCCCAAATGTTATGACTTAATTTGATTGAATAGAACTTATTGGCTGATTTTTATTTTCTTTTTTTTTTTATCTTCAATTTGAATGTCATTGGATCTTAAAAAATGTCTTCAAATATTCTTCGAAAAAGTTATTCATACTTGATTTATGTGATGTGATTTGTGGCTTTGAGAAGAACTCTATTTATAAGTTTAGGAGAGTCTTGAAAAAGAATATATCAGTTTGATTGATTTTTCATGATTTGATATAATCTCTTTCTTTATCCTAAGATATGATTTAACGGACAAAAAATATTTATTTTATTTATTAAATATCTTATTTATCTTAGGTTTATATAAAAAATAAATGAAGACACTAATAAATAAAATATTAAAATTTTGATGTCTACACAAACATTTATAATTTTTAAAATTTTAATAGACATTGATAGTAGTTCATATCCACTTGGACTAATTCCACACATCATTAATTGACACATTTGTAACAATTTTACTTTGAGTCCAGTCGGACATGCCAAATTTGTAACAATAAATTATATGGAAATATAAAATTTTTGTACAACTTAATTTTATTTCAATCAAACGATATTGCAGGTACAATCTCTATATGTCTCGTGTTATTCTTCTCTACGTAGACTTCGATCTAATCTTCAAATAGATTTGACAATCGGATCTTCTTTTGGACTTGATCTTGAATTTTCTCTAACATTAATTCGTGGTCGATGACTTATTCCCTTATTAAATGTGGGACTTGATTTGATTGAAGACGAATTCTTAACGGTCTTTCTTCTTTGATTCTTCTTGTAGAGAGACTTAGACTTGAACGTCGATTTCTTATTTGATCCTTGATAGAGTGAGACTTGGAATTGAACATCAATTTCTTCTTCAATATTTCTTGGAGATGGACTTGAACTTGAACGTCGATCTTTAATTTAAATGTCTTGGATCTTCAAGAACACCTTCAATATTCAAGAGAATTGTTAAGAGTTCTTGACCTTGAGACTTTGATTTTTTATTTTTCCTTTTTTTTTTAAAAAAAAAAAAAACTAAAGGGTGGAGATTAAGACAAGATCTCCAACCCGTATATAGTCAAAACCCTAATATGTAATCGAAGGTCTACACGTGTCCCACCAAATACAAAAAACAAAGACGAGAAAAGGAAAAACTACCCAAAACGGTAGCCTGGGCTGGAAGGTGCCCAAGCGAGCAGTTTGACCCACAATATGGTTTGAAATAAAACAAAAAATACACAATAGACTAAAAGATTACCGAAATCTGAACGTGGGGTAGTCGTCCTGATCCATCTGCACAAGGGCACCGATGCTGGCTAGGAGGTTAGCGGGCCGGTTTCCCTCTCGAAAATGTGCGAGATTTGAATGTGAACCGACGGGAGAGTTGATCTGATGAAGATGAGCGGGTGCTGGATCTGCCACGAGCCCTGGTGGCCCGAGGTCAAAAGGGTGGCGATGGTGGCAACATCCAGCTCCATCCAAACGTGAGACTTTGATTTATGAGGTGTTATTTTGTGGCATTGAGGAGAGCCATATTTATAGGTGGAGGAGAGAGTTTTAGAGAAGAAAATCAATTCAATTAGTCCTTCATAAATAGATATAATATCTTTCCTTATGCTAGATATTTTCTTATCCTAATATTTGACTTGATGGACAAGAAATATTCACTTTATTAATTAAATATCTTATTTATTTTAGATTTATGTCAAAAAGATTAATAAAGAGTACACTAATTAATAAAATATTAAAATTCTGATTTCTATACAACATTTAAATACCAAACTTCAACTTTTCAACATATATGACTAACACATTTAATTATGCAAGATCAGAATTCAACACCTAAAATTATGCTCATAAACTCTAAAAGTCTACATTAATATACAAAAATGGATATATAAAGATAATTATTTCTTGGTGAAATTGATGGTAGATAGTGAAAAGTTATGTATTTAAGGATCTTATATTCAACTAATTGGGGAGTTCATGACAGTTCACTCTAACTTTGGAAAGTTAGGTATTTAAGGATCTTATATTCAACTAATGAATCGATTAACAAAAGTGACAGTTTGGTGCAGACAAAATAATTGCAAATTTCAAGCTACAATATCATAATGCTTTATTCAGATTTATATACTTATATTAGAGAAAGTCCATTTTATTCTAAATATCATTTAGGTCGTATTTCTTATAGTTAAGGTTGTGCATAAATATGTTTGTTAAGCTTTTGGATTTCATGGCCAAAAAGAAGTTTTAGTTAGAAATTATAATTTGAATAGTGTGACTGATGATAAAATATAAATATAAAGATTATGATTGATGAGATATAAATCTTAATAATAACAGATACGCGAGCATATAAATGAAAAACTGGCCGAATTTCTTTTACACCCTAATATATAAATACATTTTTTTAAATTTCTTCAACTTGAGTTTGATCTTTAAATTTTGATTTGTCAATAGGATCTCCTTTGTGTTTGATCTTAAATTTCTCAAACATTAATTTGGAGTTCCAATGGCTTATTTCCGTATTAAATGTCGACACTTGATCTGATTGAAGACGACTTATTGGAGGACTTGTTTCTTATTTGATCTCCTTGAAAGAGAGATTTTGACTTGAATGACGTCAATTCGAGGGCTTGATATTTATTCCCGGACCAAACTCCATATTGTTTAAAGTTCTACTTTGAGTCCCACTGGGCCTTCCGAACTTTTAGTTAGAAAATTATAAGTTGAATAGTGTGACTGATGATAAAATATAAATATGAAGATTATGATTGATGAGATATAAATCTTAATAAGAACAGATACGCGAGCATATAAATGAAAAACAAACTGAATTTCTTTTACACCTTAATATATAAATACATATTTTTACGCATTGTCTCATAAAAAAACTTATTTTTCACCCTAGTACTCACAAATTTATGTGCGATGCATTATCACCTATCCAAATAAACTACATAGTTAACAATTATGCGAGATTTTATTGTATATAAACTAACGTATATCCAAACTAGATGCAAAGTTAACAATACGAAATACATTCGCGTAATTTATTAATCTTATATCCAAATCAACGACATAATTTTTGTCATACGACTTTATTTTGCATATATAATTATCGCATATCCAAATTTATACCAGCATATTTTATGATTATGCGACAGGTTTTGACATATTTTACATCTCGCATTGCTAGTGTATTGAAAGCTTGACTTTAAATGTGATTCATACTATTTATGTTGTATGAGAATTCATATTTGATTAAATAAAGTTTTATGTTCTATTTCTTTGCATTTAAATAAGTGGTTTATCACGATGGACAAAAGATAATTTAGGTTACTTGCAAAACATAAACAATTGATTCACAACCTAGTTGAAAATCCAACAATCAGTTGGAACGTTTTTGTAGTGTAAGATTTTAAGGATTGAAATTAAATCGACAACTCTGACTAAAGCTTGGAACGAACCTTCATCAGTCTCTGAAATTGTGCATTAAAAAGGGAAGTTTGTTTATCCTATTTTATTTTCTTAAATCTATTTATCTTGGACTGATTATTTTATTTATCATATTAACATGACTGAAATTCAACCTTCCTTGGAGCTGTCGCGCGTGATTAAGAGGAAGTGTCCTAGTTACCATGCATAGAAATCGAGCATATTGAAGAACTTCCTTATATATGGCAAAAGAATGACGAGTCCAACTTACCATCTAAAAGATAACTTGCAAGGGAGAAAAGATATCTAGAGGAGCAAGAACGTGAAAATTGTGGAGATTGACGAAATCAAGAAACTTACCATGTTGTGCTGAGATATAAAGTTTCCCAAACACAACTGGAAACACAGTTTTCGGTGAGTTAATTTTTGTTAAGGTGTAGTGTTTGTAGTATTTTGGGTAGTTGGTAACCGAGTTACCCAGACTCGGGTCATTCTCAAATGAAGGATATTCGGACACGGATTCAAATAACGATCAACTTACACAAGAAAATAAAATAAAAATCCTAAACACTCAACTCGCAATATGGGGGTTTGGATTAAGTTAAGAACGCAATTTAGACTAAGACGAAAGCAAGATTCACAATTTATCGCAAGCAAGACCTTAAATTGCAAGAAAAAGAAAAATAAAGAGAAAAATAACAAGGTACTCCTAGATTCGAGATGGAAAGAAGACACTCATAGGTTCGGGAACATGCAACCACGCAATAGTCACTCGTGATTATAAAAATCTCTCAATCAACTCTCGCTCACGCAATCAATATCCATATCACATAATCCCTAGTCTACGAGGATGATAGCATAATCGACTCATGGATGTGCCTATCTTAACCCTAGAATAAATCCAATAAGTAAAGACAGGCAAGACTAACGAAATCATGAACCTTAAGCGAAGTCTCTACGTCTCTAATGCATCCACGAGAAGAAATAAGCCGTAAAGTTGTAATCGTGATGTAGAAATATTACAATTAAAAATTGGGTCTTGGAGCCCTTAGAGAAAGAAAGAAAGTTAGAGAGAAGGGAGAGAAAAAATTAAGAAGAGAAAAAATTAGCAAAATGAGGAATTCTCCCCAAAATTACAAAGCAAGATGTCTATTTATAGCTACAACACAAACACACACTGAAAACACGCACATTTAATAAGACACTCTCGTGGTCACTTTGACTTTCGCGAGCTCACGGTCGTTGGCGGCATAGGGGCGCACGGGTGCGCGTGGGCGCGCATGGGCACAAACACGAAGAAAGGCACACTATCGAGCTCGCGAGAGAATCCGTGTGCGCGGGCTGGGGTAGCGGGGCACTCTCGATACTGCGGCCAGATCCATGAGCGCGAGGACGCGGGCGTTGGCGTGGCTCGCGGTTGGTTATGCGAGCGCGCGGGTCGTGCTGGGTAGCAGCACTCCGGCGCTCTTGATGTCGCGGTTGGTTCCGCAAACGCACGGGTCGCGCGGGCGTGTGCGAGGCGCGGCGTGCGGGCGTGTCCACAAGGGCGTGGCTTGTGCTGCAAGGTCGAGAGTTATAGGCAGCGCGCGTTCGGGCTCGAGTAAGGACTCGATATACTCGACTGGAAATGGTTCATATGAATGACTTGAAACTTCTCGGAATTCTCAGGAACTTCGCTCGACTCTCCTCATTCATCCTCCGAATAATCTGAAATTTCATCACAAAGCACGGAAAAGTACGCCGAAAATATAAAATAAAACGAAAGACACAAAAACACATAGAAAACAATAAAATGGATCGGTCGACACTAAAACAAACCTAAAACCGACTCTATAACACATAAAAACACATAAAAATAAGCACAAAAACACAATAAACAACTCATCCACACTTAACTCTTTGCTTGTCCTCAAGCAAACAAAACAACAAGTAGCTCGAAAAGAAAAACTGAACGGTCCAAAAATAACGAGCATGCGAAATGAAACTCTCATTATCATTCGGATATCCCTAAATCAAAATCCAATCCGAAAACTCCCCACATAGCGATCCATACAAAACAAAAACTCATCCCGAGTTATTCTACACATGATTACTCGATTCAAGCTCCTTTTTCTACATTCACGTGCAAAAACTATAATGATCTACTGAACATAAAATGATAAGCACGAGCCCAATTTTCCATTATATTATTTTTTTCTCTTTTTTTACTGAGCTACTTTTTCCAAATGAGAGTCGTTAGGACGATTATTACCTAGGTTTATCCTCGGGGTTCGTCCCCGAGTCTCCTAGGCCAGTTTCCCGTACTCATTGACCCGGTTTATCTAGAAGTTTAACCGAGCCAAGAGGAGCCTAATCCTTTTAACTCTCACGAACTCATTTTTGTGAGTTTCTTTTTCCAAACGAGGTTTCCGGACGAGATGATCTAGGTTTAACCTCGAGGGTTTTCTCGAGTTTCCTAAACCGGTTTCCCGTGCTCATTATCCCAATCCATGAAGTGGCTCGAAATAAGAGGATCATAATCCGTACTTCCTCGCGAACTCACATTTTATTTTATTTTTTTTTTGGAAGGGAGTGGCATACAATGATACATCAAGAATACAATAAATGATCATCACAACTCAATCAAAACGTACTACAAGTGTATAGACAACACGTTTACAACGGTAATCGAACATAAGTTAAGCATGCCTCAAGAGAATCAATCGAGAACAAACAAGGGACAAAACAATTCCGTGGATTCACATGTCGTTCCAATGTCAACAAATCATCATTTAATTTTCTTATTTCACTGCAAGGGAATGAAAGCAATGTCCGCTAAAATCAGTCTTTTGCTTTCAAGAGGTCTTTCCTATTTGACCTATGCGAGTGAGACCTCCCAAGCAGACAAGTTCTTGGATCATCTTTAAAGAAACCGTCCAAATCATCAAGTATATAAAGCATGAACATTAATAGTGAAACCAATCAACAATCTCGATTCACCACTTAGCTATCTCGACTCTCGAACAAACATTGAGCATCATACGGGAGAGGAGACACGAACACACAAAACTCAAATAAAACCGGTCCACGACACGACAAATACGAAAAATAAAGCACCAAAAACGAAGAAAATACTACCTAAGCATGCATAATCACGAAAATCTCTCCCCCAAATTTAAAACAAAGCAATGTCCTCATTGCTTGGCCAAAAAGTATAGGAGAAAAAACACATAATCATGTAAGCTCATACGATGACACAAAACGAAACACGCTAAACAAAAATACACAATCGAAGGAAAACACAAAAAACACGCAAGAAAAAGAAAAAGAAAAGGAGAAAAGAAAATGCGTACTCTACACGATGGTGGCCACCAACATGTGTCTAATGGTGTCCGTCCGGTGGGAATAACGAGCAATGATTCAAGGGTCCTCGAGTGCAAAACAAAGCCATCCGAACGAGTGAACAATAAAAGCATATCGATCCATAAACCAACCGGGCACTATTACATTTGAAAGCATAAAAGAATCCCGTCCCTAGGCACCAAGTAATGGCCACGTGTATGCGTCTAGGAGGGATAATAACTGGGAATCCACAAACTCGACGAAGACACACATATACGTGAAAGATCAAAATTCGGACCTCTAGCCCATAATAATACTCGCCATGGCATGACCCGGCTAACTTTTCAATCAATACATAACCTCAAGCACAACCGAGCACCAATGATATAGTGAAATTTAAATCAAACGCCAAAGTGCACCGCATTCCCCAAAATAATCAACAATAACTCCGAAAGAGCCTCACACTGAAAGACAATAACCAAAATCCTCCAAATTTTTAATATAAGCTCACAAACCCCGATAAACATCCCTCACACTTAGCATATATCACCCCCAACTCAATAAAATCACGCCTAATACAAATACAAATGACTCGAGTTGGTCTAAGTGGAATACCTCATAAAACGATGACCTCGGCACCCAAAGTAAGAAAAATCGGGCAATGAGTCGTGTCCAAGCTCCAAGAGAGTGAAGTTCCAAGAAAAACAGGTGAAAGAGGTAGAATCGCTGCAAAATAAGGTTTCTGACGGCTCCAACGGCTCGAAATGGTCCCGGGAGGTCGAAAATGTCATTTTCGGCCAGAAAACATCGACGGCAGCCGGAAAACGGGGCCCAGAAGGTTTGCAAAAAATTGGACAAGAAAAGTCGCCGGTGGTCGGAAAATGTTGCAGGCGGCCGAAAAATATCGTCGGCGGTCGCCGGGTGCACCGGGGCTCGGTGGTTTGCCCGTGGTGACTCGGGTACGGTGCATGCAGGCATGGGTCGAGGTTGGTGATGGTGCACGCGGGCGCAGTTGGGCGTCGGGCGAGGCTGGGCTGCTTCTTGGGCTCGCGTGTGCGAGCATTTCAGCCACGCGAAAAACATCTGGTGGAGTTTGGGGCTCGGAGCGCCGCGAGGTCGCGAGTGCCGCCTGCGCCTCGCGGAGAAGTACGTCGTGCAGAATTGATAGGCTAGAGGTCGGGGCTCGGGACAGGCGCGAGCTCGCAGAAATCCACGCGAGGGCGCGAGTGCGGGGCGCGATGGCGTGGAGCGCTGCGTGAGCGCGCGAGCTAGCCGAGGACTCCTCTAATTCTATACTTAGCTGTATTTCTCTATTTATCGCTCCAAACGCTCGATAAAAATTTTGGCCCGGCATTAACATGTCGGTACTGCCGAGCGGGTCGACACGAGCCTTTTCTCGTCAATTTTCACCCCTTAGCCAAATTTTCGGTAGTCACCCACATTTCTCAATATTTTTAACCAATCCTCAACCAAAACCTCATTTCCTTCATGTAATGTCTCGTGTATGGTGTGTGCCTTGCGGGACTATTTATTCTCGATAAAGAACTAAAAAACGAGAAAATGCAAAAATCGTGGGTTGCCTCCCGCGAAGCACTCCTTTTAACGTCTTGAGCTCCACGTACCCAACGAAAATCAACCGGGATCCAAGAAAAGTGTCGATCATGCCACGCCTTTGTATTCTCCAAAAGTAGCCGATCCGGTAACACGGAACAAAGGTGGGCTAAATACACTCTCATGGCCGAGTTCTTGTGAAACCGAGCACGGATATCGACAACCACCAATAGGAGAGATAAATCTTTACGAACAGAGGCCCCATACTCGACCTCCGAAAATATAAAAAATATCCATGGAGCACGTCGAATCAATCCCGGGCATTGTTTTCACTATCTCGAACGTGTACTCATCAAGCTCAAGCATCGGGAGCACGGGCGTAGGCACACTAAACTCCTCCACATGGTAACGAACCTCAATAATACGAAACGACGACCCAAAAAACATGGAAACCACGTCATACTCAACATCACAAGTCGACTCATCAATCAACGCACACCTCAGGTCAACGACTTCACATAACAGCTCGGAATCCTCCTCAACAACATCCCCAAAATCATATACTACCACATCCTCTTCCTCAATATCATCCTCCCGAGCACTATCAACACCGTTTGGCACAATCGAATCCTCAAATGAATTCTCTCCCATCCCATACACCATATCAACACCCGATTCTACATGCTCACTCTCAACAATATAATTCGAACTCATAGCACAATCACCGAGAGAAAAAGTTGACATACCTTGAGTGGGTGGCATGACCGAATTGTCAAGAGAGGATATTTTCTTAACAAGAAAATCGTCGATGTCCTCACTCGTGTCGAGAGGTTGTGTTTCGTCGTATACGAGAGTGAGGCCCATCTCTTTCAAGGAGGCAAACCTATCCACCATAGCTCAAAACTCGCCTTCTAACCGAGTGCTCTCTTGAATAACCCCCGCGAATAGAGAACAATATCTATCGAGCGGAATATGAGATGCATCCAAGAAAATAGACCACGGTAGAGTCGAACTTCATGAGTGTGACTTGAAGAACGTATGGAATGGGAATACTCCTCCAACTATGAAACTCCTCAATGATCGACATGTGGCTCGCAAGTGCCTCTTGAGTGCTCGTCAACCCTTCTTGGTGCCGTTCAGAAGGCGCAACAGTTGATGGAATTGAAGATTTGGTCCTCGGTGTACAAGGTTGGCCAACTGATTGGTGCTCAAATGATGGAGAGGACGGAACATGGGACTCGGTTTCTTCTTTCTCGGGTATGGGGTCCATTGAAGCGCGAAGAGATCGATTGAACTCCTCTAAATGATCCATAATCTCATCTAGATTGACTCGAGAAGCTTCTCGAGTCGGCTCGGGTGGAGGTGTGTTTTCATAATCGGGAGGCGGTGGATAGTAATAGTTTGGAGGTGAAGGATTAACATAAGGCGACTCGTCGTGACTCATAATGTCATAAATATAATCGGCTCGAGATGTCGGGTAAAAATGGCTCGGGCAATACCCATGGGAAGTAGAGCATCTGTCATAAGAGTAAGAGATGAATAACTCAAATATGAACAAGAGGGCTCTCCATATGTCGTGCACATCTCCTTTTGGTAGTCGAGGTATCTACGAGATGAGCTTCCGTCATGGGAATAATCATACGGGTCCGTCGGAGCTCCTCAAGAGAAATACCTCCCACAAGAACAACAACAAACCAAGGGCACACGAGACCAAGATAAAAGAAATAACACAAAATACGAGAAACAAGACACAATATGTATAAAAAGACAAACACCAAATAGCAAGAGAAACACTCAAAATTAATCAAAGATCACAAAAGGCAAGAGAAATACGAAATATACGTCAATCAATTGTATAAATCCAAAGGCCTACTCGCTTTCCCCGGCAAAGGGCCCATTTTGTTTGTAGTATTTTGGGTAGTTGGTAACCGAGTTACCCAGACTCGAGTCGTTCTCAAAGGAAGGCTATTCGGACACGGATCCAAACAACGATCGACTCACACAAGAAAATAAAATAAAAATCCTAAACACTCTACTTGCAATATGGGGGTTCGGATTAGTCTAAGAACGCAATTTAGACTAAGACGGAAGCAAGATTCACAATTTATCGCAAGCAAGACCTCAAATTGCAAGAAAAAAAAATAATGAAAAAAATAACAAGATACTCCTAGACCCAAGATGGAAAGAAGGCACTCATAGGTTCGGGAACATACAACCAAGCGATAGTCACTCGTGATCAATTAATCTCTCAATTAATTCTCGCTCACGCAATCAATAACAATATCACATAATCCCTAGCCTACGAGGATGATAGCATAATCGACTCACGAATGTGCCTATCTTAACCCTAGAATAAATCCAATAAGTACAGACAAGCAAGACTAATGAAATCATGAACCTTAAGCGAAGTCTCCACGCCTCTAATGCATCCACGAGAAGAAATAAGCCGTAAAGTTGTAATCTTGATGGAGAAATATTACAATTAAAAATAGGGTCATGGAGCTCTTATACAGAGAAAGAAAGTTAGAGAAAAGGTAGAGAAAAAAAAAACTAAGAAGAGAAAAATTTAGCAAAATAAGGAGTTCTCCCCAAAATTACAACGCAAGATGTCTATTTATAGCTACACCACAAACACACACTAAAAACACGCACATTTAATAAGACACTCTCGAGGTCACTACGATTTTCGCGAGCTCGCGGTCGTTGGCAGCACAGGGGTGCGCGGGCGCGCACGGGCGCAGGCACGGAGAAAGCCACACTCTCGAGCTCGCGAGAGAATCCGCGTGCATGGGCTGGGGTAGCGGGGCATTCTTGATGGCGCGGCCAGATCCACGAGCGTACGGGCGCAGACGGGCGTTGGCATCGGCGCACTCTCGATATCGCGGTTGGTTCAGCGAGCGCACGGGTCGTGCTGGGCAGCAGCAGTGCGGCGCTCTCGATGTCGCGGTTGGTTCTGCGAACGCGCGACATTCGCGGGTCGCGCGGGTGTGTGCAAAGCGCGGCGTGCGGGCGTGTCCGCAAGGGCGTTGCTTGTGCTGCGAGGTCGAGATATCTGGGCAGCGCGCGTCCGGGCTCGACTAAGGACTTGATATTCTCGGGAACATCACTTGACTCTCCTCATTCATCCTCTGAATAATTTGAAATTTTATCACAAAGCACGGAAAAGTATGCCGAAAATATAAAATAAAACGAAAGACACAAAAACACACGAAAAATGATAAACTTGACTGGTCGACATTAAAACAAACCTAAAACTGACTCGATAACACACAAAAACACATAAAAATAAGCACACAAAAACACAATAAACATGAAGTGTCGAGAGGAGCGATCTGAGGTGAACTACTCGAGGGATTTTTTCTTTATATCTTTGATTTTACTTTGTTTATAATGTGTGTGGAGTCCAGAGCCTGTACTCGATCGCAGTGAGCCTAAAATTTTATTCATTAAAAAACTTTTGTACAAGTGTTCGGGAGGAACACTTCAATCGAACTCAAGGGATTTGAGTTATAAAACAAGGGATTTGTGGTCGGAAAAGTAGTGTAATGAGTGATTACAAAATAGATAGTGAAGAGGGAGTCTTCATTGTAAATCCTATTTGCAATAGGTCAAACATTCACGTATATGAAAGAGTTCCGAAGGGGGAGTGGGATGCTCCCCTGAAGGTTCACGTTTTGTAGAACCTTGCTTTTGCAATTGTGTTAACTTACATCTAAGTGTACTCCTTCAAATATTTAGCCCAATTATAGCTTATACTCCCACAATTTCAATGGGCACTAGAGCGGTTTTGAGGATCTGTTCAACGGGCAACCAAGAATCATGATGGTGGATACATGTCTAAGCCTCCTATATCGGCCCGTTATCTTTAAACGTAAAATTGCACAGTAATAAATTCCAATAGATATTCTTATTGTATAGATTGAGTTAGAATAATTCTAACGAAAATTTTCTTTGAATGATATTTCCATTTAAATTTAGATGGAATTTCACAATTCCAACAATTATTTCTCCAACGGTTTTTTATTGTTGGATTATACAATTTTTGTTGAAAATTTTTATTTACACTCATATTTCAACCGTTGAATCATCAAAATCCAACGAAAGTTCCAATGGAAAACTTATTACAATAGAATATTTTTGTTAGAATTTCCGTTAGTCTGAAAACTTCCAACAAAAATAATTGAATCGGAATGTTCATTGAAATTGCCGTTGGAATTTCATTAAAACATATATTTATGTTGGAATTTCATCATCTTCTTGTAGTGACGCAGAATAATGATAACTCCCGAGAAAGAAAATAAAAAGACATCTAAAAAGAAAATAAAAGACAGTTGAATAATTCATGTGCAAAGTTTTGAAATTGGCCTATGGTCAATCAAGATCTTTGTTGACTAGGGGAAGGGATATGGGATTTCCGTTGTAAGGCCATCTCCAACCGAAAAACCCAAACTCAAACCCATTTTGCAGTAACTATCCCATTTTGCAGTAATTCATCTCCAATCGAAAAACTCATTCTCAAACCCAAAAGAATATTCTCTTTTACACCAACTTTTATAACTTTTCAATACTACCCACATATTTCACAACTTTACAAATTAAACCACACTATTATTTTAAATTCAATTTGAACTTTATGTAATTAAAATTAATTATAGATAATAAAATCGGAGAAATAAATATTCATTAAAAATTAAAATTTCACCACACAAATAATTAATATTCTGGGAATATTAACTATTTAAATATTTTACTATTTAATTTTCTTATCCTACATTTGTCTTTTAACTACATCTTCATTTCAAAAGTGAAGAAGATACATATACATTTTATGTACCGATTGAATCAAAACTTTTATTTTTGAAAATATATGATTTAGTGCAAATTTACACTCTAAACCATATATAGTCTAGCGCATATATTCACATTTTAAAAACTGTTACTTTTTTCATTGTATTAGTGCAAATTTACACTCTAGACCATATATGGTCTAGCGCATATATTCACATTTTAAAAACTGTTACTTTTTTCATTGTATTAGTACAAATTTACACTCTAGACCATATATGGTCTAGCGCATATATTCACATTTTAAAAACTATTACTTTTTTTTATTTTTTAAATTAGTAGCCTTTTTAATCTTAATATAATATGATTTGTACCTTTTTTTAATACTAATAATATATAATAAAAATAAATAAAACAGTATTTAACTTAACAATAATTCCTAAATATATTTATTAAATATAATATATATAATTACTATAATGTGTAAAATTAACTTATAAAAGATTAAACATAATTATTATATACTATGTATATAATATGTGGGGTATATTGGGATAGTGTTACAAAATATTAATAGTGTTTTACTATGTGTAAAGAAGTTAGATAAAAATATGTACAAATATAGGTATGAATTTTGTTCATAATCTTGATCAATATGTAATAAAAGAAACAAAATTGGAGTTGAGTGCAATTTAAAAAGTTCATACGCATTTTTTGGGTCCAAACGCATTTTTGCGTTTGAAGGAGGAGAGAGAAAGTAAAAAACCCATTTTGCGTATGAGTTTGCTGTTCGGTTGGAGAGTTTTTACCTCAAATTTTGCGTTTTGGGTATCGGTTGGAGTAGGTCTAAGTAAGAGCTACATTATTGCCTTCTTTCTCTGCATGGACATTTTTTCACTAATTCCACTGCGCACTATTCAAAAGGGATGATGAGTTTGAAAGTTCAATCGTGCAGCTGTTTTTTATATGTCCTCAACATTTTGGATTAAACTCCGACCACCAAATAAGGTTAAAATTGAGCATTGTATATATAATTTGGCCTACATATGTGGCAAAAAAAATATAATTTGTTTTTTTTTTAACCAGCCACGGTATCCGGAGCTATGCACCGACTAATCCATTGGTTGATCCGGGTCGCACACCTGGCAGTGGTGGGTGAATCTCCCAACAAAGGTTTTCTGCATCCACAATGACTCGAACTTGAGATCTTGCTTAAAGGACATCAAACTGTTTATCATTTGAGTCAACCTATATTGGTTAAAAAAACTATAAAAATCGAATAGTGATCCACACATATATGGAGGAAGTTTCATTTATTTTAGTATCCGAAAAAAAATTAAATTATTTTACTATGCTTTCATACAAGAAGAAGAAGACGGGGGCATATTATTTTAATATGTTATATTATTTATTATTTTTTTAATTTAAATATTTCGTATGTTTGTTATAAAAATTATGCATGATATTATAATTAATAACTAACTACATTATATTTTACCTTCATTTTAAGTTCATATTCTATATATTAAATATTATATTATATATATATATATATATTCATAATTTTTTTATCAAAATATCACAAAAAGTTATTGTGAAATAAATAAGATGCATACATCAAATCAATAAAAGGGCTTGACTTTACAGAAGTGAAGTAATTATGAAAACTCACAATTTTCGTCACTATAGGCACATTACGTGATCTATAGAGTGAGCGATTACATATATATAAAAGGGTATACAGAAAATGATAATTAAAAGGAAATGAAATGGGGAGCAAGATTTGACATTAATGGGTTATATAATATAGTCAGAACGAACTAGTAATCACCAACAAACGTTACTATATGTTTGATGGTTACATGTCACATGCTGTCTAATATGCTGATCATAGAAGTTTAGGTGAACAATATTTTAAAGACTTTTAAAATTCATGGACAATATTTTAGGGAAATTATCTATGCAATTATGTGAAAAATAGATCAAATTAAATCGCCTATATATATATATATATATATATATATATGTATATATAGACTCAAGATTGTCTATTCATGCAACAATACAATATTATAAATATATATGTTTATAGAAGAAAAAACATTTGATATAACTTAAACCATGAGATTTATCTTCATTAAATTTTAGGAACTCAAATATTCATTCATAAAAATATCAATAAAATTTTATGATTTTCTTTTTTTTTTTTGCTTTAATAAGATAATTAGAAGTCAATTTCGTGCTTATTGTCAACGATGATACTTTGTTCAAAACTGGATTGAGGTAGAAACCCGTTTTGACTATCTAGATTCTTAGTAGTTTTATTTTCGTTTTTCTCAAATTTGAAGAATATGTTCATCGAATTATAAAGTTCTAATCTTGTATTATGGCGTTTAAATTGGTTAGTTTAATTAATGTATATGCATTTACTGTCATCTTTTTACGTTATTATTATGATTATACTCTGTTGTAATATAATTCCAATAATTATCATTGTTATACTTAATGAATTTAAAATTTGGTACAATAAAATAAATTAGTCAATATCAATCATTAATTGATCTAAATTTGGGTACAATGGAGTAAATTGGTTAATCTCAGTATTAATCATGGTTATATATGTAATTAATTTAAAGTGAAAAAAAAATATATATATCCAAAATAAACTTGTATGTCAGTATAAAAAATTATAAACGTAACGAAATTAAAAATAATTAACTAATGGCAATAAAAAGCCACTAACTCACGCTCACGTTTAATTGCAACAATTTATACTACTCAAATATTAATAATTATTATATATTCGAAATATTATCTTTAATTACTACTGTCTTTGTTTTTCCTTGTTATATATATATTTTGTGTTCTTGTCAATGTTCATCATCATGTACAAGTGCGCCTGCTGCTAAGCAGACTGACTGCTCGTCTACTTTTGTCAAACATTGGTCCAACAAAGTCCAATATAACAACTGCATTTAATGTCTTACACAGAAGAAAAAAAAAACAAAAAAAAAAAGTAAGAAAAAAAAAAATATATATCCATTCACTTTCACCGTCCTTGCCATGCAATTGTCGGGCAATTGTGTGGATCCAATATTATTATCCATTCTCCTGTATAAATACGGGAGATGCTACAATCCCGTTACGAAATTATTTTGTCGGAGTTTGTAACTGTTATTTTAATTATTTATGACGGTTACATGATAATCTAACAGTTACAAACCCCGACAAAATAGTTCCTAACGGGACCTTAATTTTTCCCTATAAATACAGACACCTTTGCAAAAATTTTACACCTCACCAGCTCAGACAACTTCTGTCTCTACATTTTGGCATATTCATAACTTAGTCTCCTCAAAGGTTTTAATAAAAGATAATGTTGTCAAGGAAAATAACATGCAACTCACACGGCCAAGATTCTTCCTACTTCTTAGGATGGCAAGAGTACGAGAAGAACCCTTACCATCCTCTTCATAATCCTTCCGGGATTATTCAGATGGGCCTCGCTGAAAATCAGGTACATATACGATACAGGAAAATGCAACAGAGTCCCGTTACAGAACTATTCCGTCGGGATATATCTGTAACCGTTAGATTATCATATAACTGTCGTAGATAGTTGATCTAATGGTTACAAATCCCCGACAGAATAGTTCCTTAACGGGACCATAAAATTATGGGATGTACATATATATCTACCTTAATAATAATAATAATAATGTGATTAACTAGAATATTTATGGAATGTACATGATATAGCTTTCTTTTGATCATCTGGAATCATGGTATACGAAAAATCGGGCGAACGAGTGGTTTAAGCAAAGGCCGGGTGGATCCATGTTCAGGGAGTTGGCTCTCTTCCAGGATTATCGTGGTTTGCCTGAATTTAAGAAGGTAATAACAAGTATATATTACATATATTGATTTTTTTTTTTGGGTGTTATTATTTTATTGTTAATTGTCTCAAAAAAAGGATACTTTTATTTTATTTTATTTATTTATTTTTTTTTTTTGTTTGTGTTAATAAGGTATTAGGAGAGTACACTAGTAAAATAAGACAAAACAAGGTGAAATTTGAGGCCAACAAGCTTGTACTCACAGCGGGTGCAACTTCAGCTAATGAAGCGCTCATGTTTTGCCTTGCTGAGCCTGGTGAAGCTTTTCTTATCCCCACCCCATATTATCCTGGGTAACAATAACATTCTCTCTTTTCTTCACTTATAATAATAATAATAATAAGGAAATTTTCAATTCTGGTCCGTTTACTTGTATAAAGTTCTTTTTTTGTACACTAATTTTCTGTTAATCGATAATAATACGTTATGTTGCAATTATTTGTATCATTTTTTTACATTACTCGTAAAAAACAGTATGTTATGTTGCAAATTATTTTTTTACATTACTCGTAAAAAACAGTATGTTATGTTGCAAATCATTTTTTTACATTACTCGTAAAAAACAGTACGTTATGTTGCAAGTTGTATTATATTTTGGACATTAATCCCATAAATAATCAACAATATTCCCGATAGTGTCCCAATAGTAATACAAATGCCAACAACATATTATTATTAATGAGAAGAAAATTAGTGTAACAAAAAATGACGTTAGACAATAAACGGACCAAAATTGATTTTTTTTTTTTTT
>CACSLK010003174.1:13472625-13485715 GCA_902706635.1 Striga hermonthica
TATATATATATATATATATATATATATATATATATATATATATTGCTATATTCTTAATATTTTTATGAAATAAAAAGTAAAAACATCTTAAATTAACAATTTTCCTTAAAAACATGGAAAACATAAAAATTATTTTCGTAATTAGAATTTTTTTAATTTTTTTTTGAAAACAAATTTTGAATGAAATATGTTCAAATATTCTAAACTAATCGAATACGAATGAAAAAAATGCGTTCGTTTACAAATCGAATACGAATATAAATCCTCTATTATTTTATTGAATCCGAATCGAACATCTCAATATTCGTTTTGATTCGATTTGTTTACAACCCTACTCAGAGTGTGTTTACAATTGTACATAATGGCTTTTAGGTCTTTCACAATTGGTTTTTTGCAGTGTAAAATTTAGTTTTCGAGATAAGATGTGTTTATACTAGTCCCTCACACTTTTTTTTTTCTTTTACGGTTATTCGTATTAAAACTCATGGTCTTCGATCAACGACATGAATTTTATTTAAAGATCATCAATATCTTTTGGACAACATCATGGACGGACACAGACTTTAAGGACAGCGTGGGCACAAAGTATGGTAACATTCAACGTCGAAGGTCAATGATTAAATCTATATTTAACCAATTAAAAAAAATAAAAAGATTAAATCTTGATCAAACACCTTGTTTTTTATTTAATAGCTACAATTGGGTCTCACATTCATTTTAAGGATATATAGGGCACATTTGATCCAATCCATTTATAGTATACACATTTATGTATAATATTTCTTTTTTTTCATATTTTGCAAGGGAAAATAAAATAAACAAGAAGTTGAGTACAACATAAACACAAATTCCACAACTTAAAAAATCACATACTACTATTGAAGGTTAAATAATTATAAACATTTCATTTTTATTTTTTCCTACTGAAATGACTTTGCATAATAATACATGGGAACAACTAAAGTCTCGTTGACGCAATGGTTCCGTCGCGTTTGTTATCGTTGATTATCCGCACAGCATAACCTACTTTTCTTATCCAATGATGGAAAACGCTGACGATAACGTCCCGTAACGGAATCTTAGCATTTTCCATAATACATTTATACATATAACATATATATACTATATTACTCAAAATGTTCTACAGGAGGTCGTGCTCCTATGGGCCCTTATGTAATTCTGCCACTTAAAGCATTGTGCTAATAATTAAATTTAATTAAATATAAACAAGAAAGAACTCACGAGAATGAAAAGACAGGCTCAAGTGGTAAGCAACTTGATGTCGATTAAGTAAGGTCTCGGGTTCGAGTCCTTGTGGATGCAGAAAACCCTTGTTGGGAGACTCACCCACCACTACCAGGTGTGCGACCCGAGTCGATTAATGGATTAATCGGGGCATAGCTCCGAATACCGTGACTGGCTAAAAAAATGACAGGCTCATATTTAATAATCTCAAACATTCGTAAACACACTATAATCAACCACAAACCGCACTTGATATATTTAAATCTATCTAAGAAAAATAAAACTAATGGCTTACCTCTTTTTGGCATTAATACTATTTATTATTATTGTCTACTAATATACAGCCGTCCCGGGCAGTGATGTTAAGAACTCATGTCTCTCTCCCACTCTCGGCCATTATTTCGTTCAGCGTATCATGTACAAAAATCGAACTCTTTATCTCTTTCAGAGATAGTACTTTTGATGCTAATGAAAGTGACTATACTTCCACGATCAAATTCACACGACTTTGAGATTGAGCTTTAATAAATGCTCTTTCGACAATCTCTTTTATTTCTCGTCCGTACCAATTTTCATTCCTCGATATAAAATCAATCAGGAAAAATACTATAATCTCGTCACGGAGTGATTCCGTGAGAGATTTTAGTCCTCAGATATACATGAGTTAGTTATTTAGATAATCAATGACTAAAATCCATCAACCAGGGGCGGAGCCACCCTTGGGCTAGGGTGGACTCCAGCCCCATGTCCCAAAAAAAAATATTTTTTCCTAACCTTATTTTTTAAAAAATTTTGTACATAACCCCATATAATTTTTTATGTAGCCCCATTTAATTTTTGGACCAGATGCATTCATATTCAGATTGGAGTTTTTTTATCTGACAACAATGGTGAAAAAAATATTATCATAGTGAGAGAAAAGAGATAATCATTTATTGTCCTTAGCTTACTAGATTTTTATCAATTGAGTTTATAATGTGGCCCAACACACTATTACTTTTTAAATTTTTAATGGGTTGACTTGACAAGTACCAAATGTGCTGGATAATGAATCTTGACACACACCTACTCCAGACTATTTAAATGGGTTCGTCTCATTGCACAGTTTATTATCCATTTTCATTTGTTTTTTTTTTTTGCTGGTTTCGCATCCAATAATTAATTCGACCTCATTTCGTAGACAAAGAAAAACTATTACAAAGTTGATTGCAAACATGTTCGACTCTATTTGTTTGATCGACAAGTTCGATTAGCTATTTCAATTTGACTTGTTTAAATATATAAGTGAGTCGAGGTTGAGTTTTCCCAATTCAAACTGGCCTATGTTAACAGATAATTTAATGCTAGTCATAACGAAAACGGGTTGATGTGGTCATTAGTAGCAGTTCGTGAGGAACCGATTGTGATCCGGTTATTACTGCCTTATGAAGAGGACCGGCTAGGCATTGTGGTAGTCGGGCGGTTGGGTGAGTGCCCGGCAAGTGGCGAATGCTCGACATGGGATAAGTGTCCAGCATGAGGAGTGCTCCGCGTAGGTGGTGCCCGGCATGCAGAGTACCCGATGCTAGGTTCTCGATGGGTGCTCGGCCTTGGGAGGTGTCTAGCGGCCCTCGTACGCTCGGCGGCCCTCGTGGGCCATCGAGGAGGATAGAACCTGAAGGTGGCTTTGTGATCAAGTTACGAAGGAGTCTGATGTGGTCGTTAGTAGTGGTTCATGAAGGGCCGGTCGCGGTTCGGTCGTCGCACTTGTATGGAGGGCACTTCACGCCCAAGTGCGCGGCACCCCCAAGTGCGTGGCACCCTCAAGTGCGCGGTACGCTCAAGTGCGCGGCACCCTCAAGAGCGCGGCACCCTCAAGTGCGCGGCACCCTCAAGTGCGCGACACCCTCAAGTGCGCGGCACTCCCAGGTGCGTGGCACTCCCAAGTGCGCGGCCTCGGGTGTTCGATGTTAGAAAGTACTTGGCATCTAGGCAGCCCGGCCCGAGGGCGCCGTCAAAGGGGCTGGAACTTGGCATTGGCGTTGAGATTAAGTTACAAGGAGGTTGACAGCAATAAGAACTCTAGAGACAATAAAGATAAACATCAAGAAGACTTCTTGTCTCAGGAGGACTCTCCAAGTTTCTCCTATAAAAGGAGCAGGTTCATTCATTTTTACACAACACACATTCACGAACTATCTCGTTACTCTGTCGTTTTCTCTCTAGACCATCACTGACTTGAGCGTCGGAGTGTTCGCGCCGGGACCACCCCCGGCGTGCTTTGCAGGTACCGACGACCAAGGAGACGCAACCCGGTTCGAGAGGAGCGGTCCAGCGGTTCGAGTATTTGTGGTATAACACGGGTTATGGGTCGAAACCGCCGATCTCGGGCCGAGAGTTGGAGGGTCCTGAACCAGCGCGAACATATCCACAGGCCGATTCATTGAACTACCGGTTCTTGGTCGTCCGGTTCATTATAAAATATAAAACAATTAAAAAATGATATTTTTTTTAAAAAAGGCTGAACCTCTAGTTCCAGTTCAGAACAAAAAATGTCGGTTCAAAATGTATAAATTATAAAGTATTTGTACATGAACCAGCTCAGTCAAAACCACGGGTTTGTTCAAGACCCATGATCAACGGGCTGGGTTGTGTCTGTTCGGGCTGAACTGACAGGTTGGCTCGGCCCATGACAATGTCTACTCGCTTCCAATAATAGCTACAATAATATGCAGCCCCAGGTTGAAAAAATTTCTGGCTACGCCCCTGCCATCAACCATTCCGTGTTGGGATTGTACGTAGTCTTTTCCTAAGTTATATGTTTGCTATTTAGTATTTAACGAATATACTAATTGATTAGCCGTGATAGTATATATAAATATACAAGTTTCCACATGTATATATAACCACGGACGGATCCACTAAGGAACCATTGTGGGCCTACGCCTGGATTGAATTTTTTAAATGGTAAATAGAATTATACATTTATTACCCTGCGATGATTAAATTTAAATTACGTAGGTGCATTTGGGAAGATATAATTGTACATCTCTCTCCAAATTATAACTTGACTTGCTGCAATTTGTTTATCCATAATAAATTACTATTTACTTATATTTATTTTCAGGAATTTGACACTATTTTATCTCATTTTGCTTAAATTTGAACATCATATATAATGATTAATTTACTTAATATGACTTATAATAAGAAGAAAAAAAAAAAGTAAAATCTTTCTTATTTATGATAATTAATTCACTTACACAGTTAAATTGATTCCAAATTTTTTAGTTAATTAATAATTCACATATATACATGTAAGTTTCCACATGAATCACTTTAAATTTGATCCCAAAATATTTCGTTAATTAATATTTCACATAAATATACAAGTTTCCACATGGGTCACTTTATATTTGATCCCAAAATATTTAGTTAATTAAATTTCACATAAATATATAAGTTTCCGTGAAAATAACTTTAAACTATATTTACGACTAATAGTTAATCTACTTTTAAAAAAATAAAGAAAATAAAAGGAGAAATGTCGATTGGATATATGACTTTTTCTTTTCTTCCATTCTCAAGATTTATCTCGGAACTAAGATAATAATAAAAAATTATAAAAGTACAATTTATTTCATCCCACCTTTTTATCTACTAGGAACACAAATAAAACATAATATATTCATATTATATTATACAATCTAATAAAAATATTATTAATTCACTAACATATATTTGTTCATCATTATATTTTTATCTTGTATCATTTACAATTACAAATCTAACTTACTTTTATGATCTCATTTTCAGATGAGACAAGATTTTGAGAAAAAAATATTATATACACTCTCAACCTATAATTTACATGGTTAGTTACAAAAACAAATTAGACCCCCACTCATGCAAATTTCTAGACCTGACCCATGTACCACTGTCAAGCAAACCTTGCTTATATTTGCTCAAATTTTACGAATCCTCTTAAACAAAGCGTATTGTTACTTCTTGTTTGTAGATTTTGTGGGTATGTGGTAACCGAGCTACCTGAACTCGGGTCGTTCTCAAAAGAATACTGTTCGGAGCTTCATTCACTACCTAGTTGTCAAAGTTACATAACCGAAAACAAGGTCCTACAAATTCTACTCGCTTGATGAAATTGAATTGCACGAAATTAAGCTAAGAATCTGAAAGCAAATGATGAAAGATGCAAATTTTATAAGAAAGATCAAAACTTTGGTCTACCGAAATCTCCACGACTCAAGAAAAAGAAAATAAATAAAGTAAAAACATGGGAGCATAGTGATCCTAGTAAACTAACACGAGCTTTCTACACTAAATCATCGCGCTTTGAACAAAGTCGAGACCTTTATATTAGATAAGCAATTATTGATTCCTAACAAACAAAGCAAGCACTGAACATAAAGCAAAAACCTAGAAACGAGCATAAGCACACAATTCAAAAGATAAACTCAAAGTAGTAAGGCCTAAGCAAGGTACCTACTCTCCTAGCGCATGCTTGAACGAAAATAGGCCTAAAGCTCGAAACTTGGATGAAAATAAGATGATCGGAATTTTGCCGAAAAAGTAGAGTCATGAACTTCCAAACCAAAAAACAAAAATAAAAGAAAAAAAATGGAAAAGATTTCCTAACTTAAAAGTTGGGAAATGAGGGGTGGTATTAAAAAAATATAAAGCACCACAAACACACACTAGAAAGTAGAAAGGGTTTCTCAATGTCTATTTATAGCTACACCACAAACACACACTAGAAATACACACATTTAATAAAATTTTGAAGTTCCTCTGTCCCGAAACAGGGTTCGCAGCGAGTTTGGGCATGGAATATTGCAGGCATGGGCGTTCGCGAGTCGCCAACGGGCGTTCGCTGCGAGTGGCTGGCATGTGAGCTAGGGATGCGCGTTTCGCGGGACGCGAACTCGTGTTCGCTGCAAGTGGCTGCTGGTGTACTGTGAATGCTCGGCTCTCACGTTGCGAAATGGATGTTCGCTGCGAGTGTGGCGCCTGGATGGTTGTGGCGCGCGTGTTTCGCTAGGCGCGACTTCAATTTCGCAGCAAGTGCTCGGCATGGGCTGTTGGGGACGCTTGGCTCCCAGGGCGCGAAGCAATGTTCGCGGCAAGTGCTTGTTGGGCTTCTTGGGTCGCGTCTCGCCTCCCGCCGGTCGCGAGCAAGGTTTTGCTGCGAGTGGCCCGGGCATCTAGCTCACTTGCGAACTGGATTTCACAGCAAATGTCTTGTGCACGATCATGTCTTGGAAATGTCTCGGGATGGCTCAGAAATGGTCCTGATGGCTCGGATAAGGTTCTAACATGGCTCGAAAATGTCTCGGAAAGGGCTCGTCATCCTGATTCGAACAATAAGGACCTAAACAATATCAAAATACACAAAAAAATATGGCAAATCACAAAAATACAATCCGAGAAAAAAAAAATACACAAAACACGATAAAATGAACCGTTGACACTAGAAAGAACCTATAAAGACTTGACTAAGGCACATAAAACACAAATAAGCACAAAAATTCAATAAGAAACTCTCCCACACTTAACTCGTTGCTTGCCCTCAACCAAACAAAACAACAAGTAGCTCAAGAAGAAAGATCGAACGGTCCAAATTAATAATCATGCTAAATGAAACTCTCGTCTTCCTCCGGTTATCCCCAAAATTAAAAGTCAAATTCGAAGATACGGCCCCCACAACATGAATCCATACAAAACAAAAACTCGTCCTGAGTCATTCTACACACGATTCAGTCGACTCCATTTCTCCACATACACATGCAAAAAGCTATAGATGATCTACTCAACATATAATAGGCAAATAAAAATGGAACCACATAACCAACTCCCTATTTTTTTACATGAGTCACTTTTTCTAAATGAGAGTCGTTCGGACGATTATTACCTAGGTTTAACCTCGAGGTTTATCCCCGAGTCTCATAAATCAGTTTCCCATGCTCATTGCCTTGATTTATCTAGGAAGAGACTAATCTGGTCAGAAAATACATGACCTGGAGGTGCCAACCTCCAAGAGCCCGACAAAATAACCGACCTCGAGGTGTCAAGGTGGGGTGATCTGAGGACATGATAGACCTAAGGATAGGGATGGGCTAGACCTCAAGACAAGATCATGTACGTCCTTGAAAAGGCCATAACAGATAAGTCAGGAGGTCAGAGTTACGACCTAATAGGCTAAAACCATAAAGAGGGAAAAGAGTCCTCGTAAGAGAAAAAATCGCTCGCTTAAGAACTCTTGTGTAAATAGAGACGTGATAAGTTAGAGAAGTAATTAAGATCTAGCTAGATATCTTCCCTAACAATAGCTCTCTTAGGCCCCAAGGTATCTGCTCTATATAAGGGTGACAAGTTCTCCTACATAACATCATCACTTTTTATGTTGTTATTAACATACTCTTACATATACAATTTGAGCGAGTGTTGACTTGAGCGTGAAAGAGTTTTCGGCTAGGACCCCTCACGTCGTATTGCAGATCATAGGAGTTCAAGAACAAGGATCGTTCAAGGTGCAGACGTTCAAAATCGTTTGTGAATCAATGTGACATAACAAATTGGCGTTATCTGTGGGAAAATATAGTCTTTTATCGGTTGTAGGAGACTAGCACTTTTTCTCACAAAGTTCTACGAAAACAACTAACAATCATGTTGAACGATAACCACAAGAAGATTATTGCATAAGATATGGACGCATCATGGTAAAAGAGGCCGATTTGAACTGGCCCTCTACTGGGGTGGCCAAAATCCTCCAACCCTGTCGATGGTGTCGGAATAGGATAGTGTATTGTGGCTTGCCACCAAGTGAAGAATCTCCGCTCGAAGGCCGTTGCAAAATCGCCGAGCCCTCTTCTCATCCGTGTCCACCAGGTGTTCAACAAAGTAGGTCATGCGGGTGAACTCCCGCTCATATTCATCAACGATCTTGTTGTCATGACGTAAATCTTCACGTTCAATCTATTCACGATAATGTTTTGGGTAGTATTTTTCTGCTACAGTGGCCCAGAGTCGATCCCAAGTCAAGGTTGTGCACTCAACTATCGGCTCTAGACGCCAGTAAATGGACCACCATCTGTCTGCGTTGCCCACCATTAAAATTTGGGCGCACAGAATCTTATGATCATTGGTGCAACCCAGAACTTCAAAGATGCTCTCAAGTCAATGGAACCACTCGTAGTCGAACGCCAGTCCTTCTTGCCCCGTGAAAGTGGGCAGGTCTAGCTTGCGGAAATGAGACACCATTTTAGCTTGAACCAGTCCTGGGGTGGCTTGGTCTGCATTTTGCTGACCTTTTGCAATTTATAGCAGAAAGTACTTTTAAAGTAAAAAAAGTCACATCCTAATTAGGGTCTCAATTTAACTTAACTTGTCTAGAGTTCACGTCTTAGCTAGAATTCGACATGCATCCTAACTAGAGTTCGAAGGTCTTACTCAGAGGGTAGGTCCTAAGCGCCAAATCTTTAAAATAATTAATGCGAACATGCTAGAATAACTTAACTCATGCTACTTACCTTGGAGTTGGCATGAAGGTAGTGAGTGGTCAAACCTTTGAAAAACATTTCTAATTATGAAAAAACTAAAAACTAATCTACAGAACCATAAACCTGCTCTGATACCACAATGTAGAGCCCCTCTTCTTATATTTTAAAAACGTCTAAAATTTTCTCAAGTAATTTCTTTTCATAAAACATTTTGAAACTCAAGGGCACTCTAGTAAAACCACTACTATAAGGTTTTGCAGAAAACTTGCTACGTAAAGCTTAACTAAGCTTGCTCTTATTGGAATTCATTTCCCAACTTAGCTCTCTTAAATACTCATGGCTCATCTCATACTTAAAATCATACTTGAAATAATAAGCATACTTGTATCAATAAACATGTTCAAAAGCCCAATCATAGTTCAAATGTAAATCTCAGAACGAGTCGCATACCATGCAAATGAAACTCATAACCAGTCTCATAGTTCGAAAATAACTTAAAAGCATAAAAAGTTTGGAAGCAATTTTATTTTAGACCACCCACGCCATCGCTCCAGCACCAAATCGATCAACCTGGGATGTGGAAACAATAAGGGGTGAGCAGTCCACTTACTCGGTGAGAAAAACCGCTAAGCAACATCCAACATAATAAGATATTCAATGATGTCAACATGTAACGAGAATAACTAAAAGATCTGCTTGCTCCGATAGAATGGTACTGCCAAAAAGTCAGGGTTCTAGTCTCCTCTTTTGACGAATGGTACTGCCAAAAGTCAGAAGTCCTCGCCTCAGCTCTTCCCGACAGATGTTACTGCCAAAAGTAAGAAATCTGACTCATAATTAAACAAGTTATAGATCTTAACCATATAAGATTATAGAGATTGTAAACATATCATTGAAATCCCTACCTCGTAATGCAGTTGGATGATCTGAATAAAAATGCTCAAACTATAGAGGGCTCAACTCCTCGAAAATCTACAATTTTTGGGAAAAAGGATTTTAGTGTTGGAGAGTGAATTTTGATTGGTTATTTAGGACTTTCACAAACTTTTAACTCTTTGAGAAAATCACTTAATCCTCTTAATTAATCGATTTCTCCTTAACTCTCTTAATCTTCTCTTGAACTCTTCTTAAAACATAGCTCGTTTTAAGTTTCGAAAAAATAGAATTCTTAGCTTTTTTAAGCCTCTATTTTAAAGCGATAAATAAATCTTGGCATAAAATATCTTAGGCTCGATCTTAAATTAGCTAAAGATCGAAAATAGGGAAAACAACTCAAACAAACATGGCTCGAATTGCTCGTGGCTCGGTCGGGCTGCGGCTACGCTCAGGCGACGCACACACATACACACACACGATGGCTGGTGCACGCTCAGTGCTGCTGGGCACTGTTGCGCGGTCATGGGTGCTCAGTCTGTGGTCGATCTCCCGCTCAAGACGGTCGCTGGTACGCGTGAGCTCGCCTCAGATTGTTAGATCGATGGCAGGTTTTTGTGGGAAAAACATACGGCACTGGGGCGCACGACTTCGCTCGGGCGCGCACAGCATCATCGGAGGTCGCTGGTAGACATCTGGGAGCATCGGGTCACGCGCGCGAGGTCGGCCATGGGCTGGCTGGAGGCTTTCGGTGAAGTTTTCCTGCGGTTCCTCTAGGGTCCCAACTAGATATTTTAAGGGCTCAAACTAGGGTTTCTAAAGTTCTTGAAACCCTTTTAAAAAGCTCTCCAAAAATTCAAGATTTAAAAATATAAAAATAAAAATCAAGGCATCCTAATCCAAGCAACTACTCTCGATTTTTAAACTTCAAACCAAGAAATAAATTAACAAAAATAACCCACCTCTTATCCCAATTAAACACATAAACCAAGCACAAGTCTAGGGATTTTCTCTTCACTTTCACAAAAATTCAAAGGCAACAAACCTTGCTCTAACTCTTGATTTTTCCTAAGCCATAAGCCTCCATAAACAACTAAATTTTCTAGATTTTAAACAATTCTGAAACCATAAAAAAGACAACAACAACTCAACCAAGATCAAACTTGGATTCTCTTTCTTGATTTTCTTGAACTCATTAAACCTTATTAAAACTTGATTCTTCTTGCTATTTAAGAACATAATCTCAACCAAAAGGAAAAAAAAGGTTGGTTTACCGTGCTCGAGAAAAAGGGAAAAAATTGACTCGAGGGGTCTAGGCTCGGTTGCTCTCGGATCGCGGGGGCTGCTCGTGCGTGTTGGCTTCTTGCGGACGAAACGCGCTGTGGTGTTGGGCTCTTCGCGTCGCCATTGGGGAAAGAGACCGCGGGCCTTGCTCGTGTGCGGTGGCGGACGGATGGACTTCCAATGCTGCTAGGCATCGCGAGGTGGTAAGTGACCGAGAGGGTGAAGCCGTGTGAGATGGGAGGTCCTTTGAGAGAGGGACTCGGGAACTTTGTGTTGGAGAAAAGCAAAAACCGATGGCTTGGGGTTGCATATGTTTATATAGGAGTCTTGATGATAAGGGTTAAGGAAGATTGGAAAGGACAAGGATTCTCTTTCCTTCCTAGATCAAAACTTGGTGACCAAGACATGGACTCTCTCTCTCTCTCTCTCTCTCTCTCTCTCTCTCTCTCTGGATTCCCACGACTAATACATAAAAATGGCCGAGATTTGTGCTATTTTAGTTCTTAGAGAGACTCTCTTTCTCCTTTCTTGCTTAGGACTTTAATTATCTAAGGAAAAATATTGATTTAAGGAAATTATCTAGAAAAAATTAAATAGACGAGGATATCTACTTAATTTTTATTTATTAAATAGACGAGGATATCTACTTAATTTTGAATCCACCCTCTCGCCCAAAAAACCCTACTCGTCGGTCGCCCCTCTTCGCCGCCTCTTAGCCTTCCTCGTCGACAGCGATGCCCTGGGCAGTGGTCACCTTCGACCGCTCGACGTGTTCCTGATGCCTCGTGGCTCGTGCTTCTACGATTTCCGAGTAGCCTCCTCCTCGATTGTCGGATTTCAGCGATTGGCGGCAGCTTTCCCCTCTACGGTCACCGGTGGCTTGTCGCCGTGTGAAGGTGGAGGTAAGCTCCTCGATCTCTGTTTTGGTCCGGAATTGTTGTTCCCCTTGGATTGCTCTTCTTTTCCGGTAGAGCGTCGGTGGGGTTGGGTGGCTGTCAGGTTTCTTCGGTGGCTCGGGTGGCGAGTGGGTCGGTGGACGGGTCAGGACACCAACGGCTGCGATGTCTTTCGTCAAGGCTGCCGGTGTTGCAGAAGGGGACGGCTCTCCCTACCTCTGGTTCTCTGGTGTTGGGGACTGGGTGGGTCCGGCGCTTCCAAGCTCGGTTAGTGGTGTTAGTCGAGGTTGGGTAATGCTGGAGTTTGGAGCTGGTCTTGTTCTCTCGGTTATAGGTGGGTTGATTCGAGATGTTTCGGGGCATGAGTGTGGCTTCTGTATAGGCATTTTCGCAGTTTCGGGAGTTGTTCCTTAGGCTTTGGATCGTCTTGGGTCAGCTGTTTCTCCGCTGTTTTAGGCTCGTTTGTTGGTTGAGGAAGGGCCTTGTTGTTTTTGATTTTGTTGTCGTTGCTTGAGTCTGTTCTAGGTTAGTGTTTTTGGTCTGGGCTCTTTGCCTGAGTGTTTTATGTCTTGTCTTTTTGGTCTGGGTCGTTGGCCCCTGTGTTGATTCCCCTGTGGGGGGCGATCCTATTCTCCTGTGGGGAGCGATTCTAGTTGTTGGTAGGTTGTTGAGTCTGTTTGTATTCTAGCTTGGCTAGTTGAGGTTCTAGACGGTCTTCTGACCTGTCCTCTCAGTTTGTAGTTCCTCATTTGTGCCCTTTGATTATAATATCTCTATCGTTTTGACAAAAAAAAAAAAAAATTAAATGGACGAGGAAATCCAATTAATTTTTATTTTAAGAAAATTCGAGCTTAAGAAAGATAAAATAGAAATAATGAACTATGATCTTCCATAATGAAACGGGGTGCTACAACGAGCTTATTCGCGAGTGTGCGTTCTTGGCTCTGCATGGGGGCTTAACCCGTGAACATTAGGCAGGCCAAATAATCAATTTCGTGTGGCTCCCGAGTTTTGGTCCAGACGGCTCATGGCTTAATTTTTGAGGCTCGATTTGCTCCAACTCATCGCACACTTATCCGATCGTATCGAAATATAAACTCAAGCTGAACAAATCCTTTTCTTCTTGTCTTGGAGCAGACAACTATATATCACCATGCATCTTGAATAATGAAAAATTGGGGCGGCACATTGCGAAACAAATTTTTCCTCCTTTCAGGCTTACAAAAACAGTAAAACGCACAAAAAAAAAAGCACATGTAAGACTCGAGCTAAAAATTACTATGAATGAAAACAAAAAAA
>CACSLK010003174.1:13538070-13560314 GCA_902706635.1 Striga hermonthica
GCTGATTATTTTCTCTCTCTGCATATTAAACATTCATTTATTCTGCAACCAAAATAGAAATAGAAAAGAAAAATACCAAATTTGATACCTAGAATTGAGGGATACAGTATTTCAAAATTTCAACTGGTTAATCGACATCTTGAATTCGAAAAAAAAAAGAAGAAAATCATCCATCCAGGTGAAAAAAAATAATCCTCGATCAGGAAAAAAAATGTTCTTCGTGAAATCTCATTCGATAAGAAGAAATTCAGACTCCCTAATAACCACCAAATATATATTTAGATATAGTGTGTGTGTGTGTGTGTGTGTATATTATATAAATATGATCTGACAATTCTCTGATATTGAGGCAATTGACAGAATATATGCACACAATTGGAGTATAGGTATGGTAAATATGTATCTGGTAAAAAAATCTGAGAAAAGTTCAAGGAATAACTGCAATATTCAAATTGAATTTAGTTATACATACGATAAACAACATATATCCAATTTTGAAACAGGATAAACACAATACACCTTGACATTCAAAAAAATTGAGATTCTAAAAAAATATAATGCATTTAAATAAAATTAACTTAAAAAAATACATAAACATCCACCGGCGCTGCTGATGGCCGAGTTTCCACCAATCACATCACTTTCACACCATCGCTAGGTCGGGCAACTGCGCACTCAGTTCAGGCAAGCATCGACCTTCGAGACTCCACGTCTGTCCAAGCCTCGTGCGTTGCACCGTCGCTTGTAGCCCCGCCCAACTGGACCTCTTTGGATTCGAAATTGAAAAGTAATTTTTAAAATTTAAAAAATTGAAGAGAAGAAATTGGGGATCTGCATTTTGGAAATAATGAAAGAAGAAGAATAAGATGAGGGTGAGAGAGAGATTAGTGACAAGATTTAATTGAGAATCTGGAAGGAAATCTTTAATTAAAGTTCTCATTAATTAAATAAATATCTCGTATTTATGATTAAAAGATACCACATTCGTATTATTAATATTATTTAGCAACTTAACAATAAAGGGGGTAAATTTCTCAAGATTCATGGGTCGCGTGTGTTCGGACGTGAGTAGGTGGGTCGCGATCGACACTGGGAAACTAGTCGCGGGCTGGTTGGGCATCGAGCGGGTCGCGGGAATCTCGCGGGTGCACGGCGTTGCTTGAATGGGTCGCAAGCGGGGCACAGGATTGTCGCGGGCTACAAATGGTAGCGTTACCAATGCTGGGATGTTGCATTTCATCGGGGACGTGCCCTGGGAGATCAAGGGTCTCGGCATCAGATCGCCGGGAACTTCCAGGTTGTAGTAGGTGGTCACTAGTGGTCACAAGACGGTTGGATGGTGGTTTTGGGCGGCCGATAGTGGTCGGGTACTCGACTACCTCAAGATCTTCTACTGAATTACCTAACACCTTTAGAACTCCCTTGGTGGGAAAGAGAATCTAGATATTTCAATGTATTGTATGTCCTGGAAGACTGAAGAAGAAGTGTATTTATAGACTTCAATAAGGACCCTAAGTAGGCTTTAAATTGGGCTTGTCGTATTTGGGCCTAACTGTGGGCCAAGCCTCTCAGCCCAAATTGGAATAATACAGTCATTCTAATAAAGTAGTATTATTGAATTTCACTAATTTAATTCCCAAATTACGATTTGAGCTCCACTTCTAAATACTCGAATTACTTTCCCCTATTTAAAATAGAATGTTTGTCAATTTGTTTAATTACAAATAATTAAATTAACCCACTTCTTGAACCGAAACTAGTATCGTTCAATACAGTATTATTATATCCGAATTTAACATAGTAATCCTTCTGAAATCACTTTGGGAACATCATCAAACCTCAACTTTTTGAAGTACACGGTGACCGTAAATATTATAACAGAACACCATGGCATGTAGGAATCACTGCCTTATTCAGATAGTTATTGGTAGTTATCTACAAACCTCGCCTTGTTGAATCAAAATAGTAATTACTATAAGGATGTGTTTGTTTATATATAACTAGTTAAGAGAACGTTGTAATTAGTCGAGTCCTAGTTCGTTTACACCGATCAATATAAAACGAACTGCTCCACTCTGGTATTTGGTCAATACACCAATGTGTACCAGTGTGTGTCAAGACCGACTGTACTGCTCACACTACAACTATTTCGATAGCTGTTCAATTTCCATCTAGGTTGTGAATCAATTGTTTATGTTTTGCAAGTAACCAATAAATGATTTTTTGTCCACTTGTGATATGTCATTTATCAAAATATAAAGCAATAGAACATAAAACTTTATTTAATCAAACATGAATTCTCATTCAACATAAATAGCGTGAATAACATCTAAAGTCAAGCCTTCAACATGCACACTACCATTATTTTATTTCTTTGATATCTCATATCACACTTTATCCCTTACTAGCATAATACATATAAAAAACATACTTGATCACCATGTATCTACCCTTAATTCTGTAATTAAGGATCGTTGATAATCGATCGTTAATATTTACTAATGTTCAAATTTATAAAACATGATATGCCCATTATTTAACTTATGGTTTTAAATATTACATACAAACCCAAGTAACATATAAAATCTTATTTGCACCTATAAATGTGCATAAATCAAATAATAATAATAAAAAATTATTTGCATATGTGAATGAGCATAGAGTTTAATAATAACTATAAATAAATGAATGATAATGCTTTTTCCATCTTATTATTGTCTTTCTATTCTATTTGATATTTGATATGCAAATTATCTCGAACAGACCTATCCGCGAAATACAAACTTGCACACTGCACCAGCCCGGAGCTCCGACGACTTGCACACTCACATACTCACAGATATATTGGGGGTTGCACCATCTGAAATAGTTGGGAGGCGGAGGCAGAGGCCGCGAGCCACGACACGGTTTGGAGACGGCCGGTGGTGTCACTTTGGCCGATAGAAGCAACTATTGTGATGATTAGTTAGGGTTTTGAAGTTTGATTTGCTTAATTTTGTAATATCCATTTGTAAAAAAAACAAATCTTTTTTGAAGGAGATTTGAAATCTACATATGCAGTCTTTTTTTTTTTGTTAAATTCAGAACTTACAGAGCTGCTTTTTGAGTGAGATATGGTTGGAAAAAAAAATACAGGTCAGGGTGGGTCGACACGCCCCGACACGGGCCAGGTCTCGGGGCTGTCCCGGTGGACCCGTAGTGGGGCACGGGCCAGGTCAGGCCACACGCTACCTGGCCCGACCTGGCCCATTGCCATCCCTATTCCTATTGGCCACTTCCCAACAACATGTTCATTGTTCGTAGGCTTCCAACATGAACCCCCTTCCCACCTCATGCTAGTAATTTTCTTTGATTGTCTTTGCAAAGTGAATGTAAATGCAGATGTAATGCCTTTTTCGGTAAACATCTGATAAATTTAAACGTATCTAGTTTTTTTTGTTTCTCATTGTTGCTAGTGAACAAACATCTTGAAATTCTTCTAAAATCATGGGTGATGACTACAATTCCACTTGTTGGATTGCCAGTTAGGGTTTCCTCTACCATCTCTTGCTAATCTTCAATCATTTTCTTTCCTCGTAGTCGTGATCGTATCTAATCTCATCTCCCTTCAGCGATTCTTCTCTCATCTGCTAGTTTTAGGCTGCCTCAAATCAGCAATTTTGTAGTATCTCAGATTCTCATCATTTCAACTCCCCTAAATAGAAAACTGCAAAACAGTCTGTCGGTTCTTAATTGCACATTAGGGTCTACTCTTAATCAAGCCAAATAGAGCAGAAAATCTCAGACCGACTGCTCAAAATTAAGCTATCAGAGAAGGAAGTGGATGGAGTTGAACTATCAAATGCAGATATAGCCAAAGGAATTCAAGAGTGCAAATTGAGTCTCATTGGAAAAAGCTATGGAGAGAAATGCATGAACTACAATGGTCTGAGATCAACACTCACTGGAATATGGATTACCAAGAAGCCCTTCTCCATCCGCAACCTTGGAGCCAATAAATTCCACTTTATTTTCCAAACAGAAGAAGACAAAGAAAAAATCTTGAGGGGCAAATCGTGGGCTTTTGATGGGTAGTACTTAATTATGAAAAACTGGGACCCGTCGAACTTGGAGTTCTCTGAAGAAGAAGAAAAAGTTAAGATTTGGGTGCAATTCTTAAACCTTCCTTTATACTGGATCTTGGCGGAAACGGGTTGGAAAATTGGAAAGAAGATAGGATCAGTTATTAATGTTCTGCTACTAAGCTCATGAAGCACCCATGGTCAGATCCTCAAAGTACTGGTGGAATTGAAGCTAGCGGAGCCAGTTCTGAGAGGCCTCTTCATCAAAGTGGGAGCAGAAAACCACTGGATTGATTTCAAGTACGAGCATATTCAAATTTTTGCTATTATTGTGGTAAAATTGGGCATTCAGATAAGAATTGCTGCTTAAAACAAGAAGATATGAATAAGAATGTGCTAAATATGGCCAATTTGGGGATTGGATTATAGCTACTACAAACTTTACCCCTTATATCCCTAAAAACTCATCTAGTTATGACTCTGATAGTTTTGGAAATGAGTCGGAAAGGGGAAAAACTGATAATGTGAGCCCAAACAAAAGTGTTAATAGCGATGATAGTTTTAACAATACCTCACAGAGGGATAAAATTGGTTCTAATAAAAGGCAGCTTGTGAATATAGAAGGGGAGGGTAGTGGAGTCTTAGGTAATGATCAAGATCACCAAACTGCAAAAACCCTTGTAGCTGCTCAAGCTATAGAGGTTTCACAAGCTTGGGAATCAAACCTTATGGAGGTAAATATTTTATCTGCCCCCACAGAAAACAAAATTGCCCACAGGAACAAAAAATCATTGGGCAAGAGACCAATTCTGAGGAAGAGTCTTGAACCAGTGGTCATGGCCATAGATTCTAAGAAATCTAACTCTATTAATTTGGATCATTCTAACTCTCTGACAAAGAGGGGTGTATAATCTTTAAAAGGCACTATACCTTCTGAAATTATCCAATCTGATAAAAAAAACAAAAAAATTCAGATCATCTAAGCTTGGAACAGGTGGAGGAAACCAGCCTTAAATGGTCCCAAAAATATAAATGAAAATTTTTGTGTGGAATTGTAGAGGTTTGGGGGGACCCTCTACAATTTCCCAATTCAAAGAGGCTCTAAGAGCTCACCTCCTGGATTTTGCTTGTCTTCTGGAAACTAAGAAAAAACCAAAATTTGTTTCAACTGTTTGTAAAAAGCTTAAATTTGATAATAGATGGATATATATTAATCCTATTAATTCTAGAGGGGGCATTTTGATATCTTGGTCATCTAGGATCATTATTTTGCAAGTCATCAGTTTTGATTTTTGTGTCCAAGTTCAATTCTGTCTCCAAGAAGGTGGGGTTAAGCATTGGGTTGTTTTTGTTTATGCTAGCTCTAATGCTTCAGATAGGAACTTTCAATGGGATGTTTTACTGAGGCACAATCTAACTTGGGGTGAAGTTTGGTGTATGTGTGGTGATTTTAATGATATCCTCTCTAATGTGGAAAAACAAGGGGTGGCTCTAAGGGAAGAAAGTAGTTTTGCTAACTTCAAAAATTTTGTTACTGGTCTAGGAGCTATAGATAGTAAGTTTGTGGGGCATCCATACACTTGGGCCAATAATAGGCAAGGGAGAGACTTTATAGAAGAAAGGCTTGATAGGTTTCTCCTTTTCCCTGCATGGCAATTAGCATATCCAAATGGCCAAGTTAAGCACATTCATGCATCATCTTCTGACCACAATATGCTAATCTTGAATACTCTTGGTACTTTTGAAATCAGCCAGAAAAGGTTTACATATGATAAAAGGTGGTCTAATATGCCTGGTTTTGCTGAAGTAATAGAAAATGCATGGAAAGATTCAGTGACAGGGCAGGATGTGTTCAGCCTCAAAGAAAGATTAAAGAATGTCAGAAAAGCATTGATTGGTTAGAAAGCTTCTCATAAAACCAACTCATTGAAAGAGATTGAAAGATGCAAAAAGAGCCTCAGTCAACTAGCTATGGAAGGAGGAGACAGAGACTGGGCTGCTTGGCATAGACTGACATCAGAACTCAACAAGGCATACAAAAATAAAGAGATATACTGGTCCAAAAAAGCCAGAATCAGCTGGTTGAAAGAAGGAGATATGAATTCTGCTTTCTTTCATGCTTGTGTGCAAAATAGAAGGAAGATCAACTCACTGGACAGTTTACTTAAAGCTAATGGGACTGCATGTGAATCAACTCAGGAGACTTTGGAGGAAATAACAACATAATTTGCCAACCTCTTCAAGACATCTGCCCCTCAGATGCAAAACTGTAGTTTGGAAGGAATCCCAAAGTCAATTACAACAGAAATGAATGAATCTTTGATCAAGGAAGTGAGTGAGGAGGAAATCAAAGATGCTCTAATGGCCATGGACCCTAATAGTGCACCAGGACTGGATGGATTCACTGCAGCTTTCTTCCAATCCTCTTGGTCCATCTTAAAAGATCAAATCATTCAGGGGGTAAAAATTTTCATCTCTTCTGGTAGAATGCCAAAAGGCTTAAATCACTCTATCATTTCTCTTATCCCTAAAAATCCCAACCCCACTTCTCTTTCAAAATTCAGACCTATTAGTTTATGTAATGTCATTTATAAGCTTATCTCTAAAATCATTGCCACAGATTAAAATATGTTTTGCCTGCTTGTATTTCCCCATCACAATCTGCCTTTGTTCCAGGAAGACAAATCCTTGACAATGTCATAATAGCAAATGAATGCATTCATTACCTTAACTGTAAAAGAAAAGGTAAAGAATGTTTCATGGCTATTAAATTGGACATGGCCAAGGCATTTAATAGGGTAGAATTGGATTTTGTAGCTAGAATTTTGCATCAAATGGGCTTTTGTAATAAGTTTATATCTTGGACTTAGCATGTATATGTTCTTCTGCCTTCTCCTTTAATATTCAGGGTAAATGTCTTGGCTATTTAAAACCTTCTAGGGGTTTGAGACAGGGAGATCCCCTGTCTCCATATCTTTTTATTATAGTGTCTGAAGCTTTCTCTAATTTAGTGTCTCAAGCCAAAATTCATTCAAAATTCCAAGGCATCAAGATTAGTAGATATGCCCCTTCCATAACTCATCTTTTCTTTGCTGATGACACAATTTTGTTCTGTAAAGCTAATATTCATCATGCAAATCTTATTCTTAAATCCTTTCTAATTATGGTAATGACTGGTCAACAAGTTAACATTGCTAAATCATCCATATTCTTCTCCAAAAACACTTCTAAGGAAACAATGACTGGCATCTGTCAAGTGTTTGCAGGTATCTCTAGGGTGACAACTACTAAATACCTGGGACTACCCCTAGGTATTGGTAGAAGGAAAAAAGAAGTGTTCTCTTTTGCGAGTGTCAGTGTTAAAAAAAGACTAAACAGTTGGAAGAATAAAGGGTTAATTGCCATTTAAACCTTGACCTTTTCACTTTTGGCAATTTAATCCAAACTTTTAGATAAATGCAAAATAATACCAGACTTGTATCACTTTTGCAAAATTGACTTAAAACCCGTCGGACGGCGAAAATGTGCCAGCGTGTCCGGCTGGTTTTATCTACGTGTAATTTTGACTTTGCTCAGTAAGATTAAGTGAAATACGTGGAATTTCTGAAAAAATGGTATAAAAACGATTCCCCTCCCCAATTTCACAAATTCCCCAAATCGTTTTTCTGAAAACCCTAACTTTTCAAAGAAGATAAAATCGTTGTCGACAACAAAAATCAAACCCTACTCTGAAATCTTCTCTCTGTATCAAGAATACGCAACGAATTGGTCCCAATTGCATTAGAGTTTGTGTTTCTGCGTCCGAGATTCCTTCTGAGGGTGCGTTCGACATTTCTTATATGTCGGGAAAATGACAGACAGGTGCGACGAATTTCTTATATTCTTTATTTCTTATTGTCTGTGTTTTGTACCCGAAGTAGTGCGACAAATTTGGAATATTATGTGTTTTTTATTTTCTTTGTCATGTGGTTTGTGCATTTTTTATTTCGATATTGTGGTCCATGTTCTGTTTTCGAGTGTGGTCTTACATTTAGGGTTTGTGTAGAAATTCGATTTATTATTGGAATTTAAGTGTTTTTTTTTTGTGAAATTAAGGTTCTTTTGGGGGAAATTAGGGCTTTTCATACAAATTAGGGTATTTTTGAGAAATTACGGCTTTTCATACAAATTAGGGTTTTTTGGGGGAAATTAGGGCTTTTCATACAAATTAGGGTTATTTTGTGGAAACTAGGGTTTGTCTAAAGAATTAAGTATTTTGGTTGAATTAGGGATTTTCTGAACAATTAGGGATTTTGGGGAAATTAGGATATCTCTGAACAATTTGGGCTTTTTTTGGGAACTTTAGTGTCTTATGCATTGCACTTATTATTATTATCCTATTTATGTATTATGTTTGCATTGCAGTGGCAAATTTTCAATTTTTGTAAACTATGGAGGCCGCTTCATCAAATGTGGAACTTCTGTAGAGTACTTAGGTGGTAGTTTCAAGACAGTTCATGGATTAGATGTGGATAGATTTGGGTATTTTGACCTAAAAGAAGAAGTTGAGAAGTTGGGGGTGGATAAGTTTGGAAAACTTGTATACAGAGTACCAGGGAAGGTTGGAGCAGACAGCTTTAAAGATGTTGTTGATGATAGTGCAGTTATGGAGATGATTGGTCATGCTACTAGGGAAAGAACATTATTAGAGGTTTATGTGGTTGGAGAAATTATAGAGAAAGGTAACAATGAAGAAGAAGAAACTGTTGTGGAAAATGCATCTAAGTCAGATGAACAATTTGATGTTGATTCATATATAGATAACTTCTCCATTCCAGAGAATCCTGATGATGTGGGTAACTGTGAAGTTGGAAGTGGGTCTGGGGGTTTAGGAGCTGAGTCACAGAAAGATGTGGGTGACTGTGAAGTTGAAAGTGGGTCTGGGGATGATAGTGGTGATGAAGACTATTTTCCTGTTGATGAAAGCTCATCTGATGATGAACTTTCTGTTGATGGTCTTGCTTCTGATGATGATGGTGAATATCTAGAGGCAAGACAGAACCTGAAAAAGCATAAAAATGGGATATTAGAAGATGATGGAGAATGTGCAGACAACATCAAATCAAAGAATGCCATTGATATGGACAGTGAAGAATCTGGGTTTGTAGATTGTGCATTGGCATCTGAAAATTCAGGTAGTGAGTGGGAGGTGGATGAGGATGGGAACTGTATAGGTAGAAAGAAAATAGTTACTTATGACCCTAATTGTGATCACAGTACTCTTGAGTTTATGTTGGGGATGAGATTCAAAAGCATAGAAGAGTTGAAAAAAGCAGTTAGGAATGTGGCAATTTTTCAAGGGAGAGACATAAAGTTTCTGAAAACTAGCAAAAAGCAGTTGAGAGTTAAATGTGTTGATGGTTGCCCTTGGACCTTGTATGCAAGTGCAGTGATGAAAGAGGGCAGTGTAGCAATTAAACAGTTCAACAAGGAGCACAAATGTCATAGAAATGTCCACACTAGGCAAGTTACATCAGAGTGGATAGCTGAGGTGTTTCTTGAAAAATTCAGGAAGAATCCAAACATGTCCATTACCCAAATGGAAGAAGCAATATCTGAGAAGTTTGCAGTACAACCTACAAAGTGGAAGCTGTATAGAGGAAAGTGGAGAGATCTTGAGATGCTTAGAGGTTCAGTAGCTGGCCATTATGCTTCTCTGAGAAATTACATGGCAGAGTTGTTGAGGGTAGACAGAGATGGAAGGTTTGAGTTTCTTCTTGGTGAAGAAACAACATTCAGAGGTTTCTATGTGGGATTTAGTGCACTGAGAAGGGGTTTCATTAGTGGTTGTAGGCCCATCTTAGGTTTTGATGGGTGTTTCTTGAAGACTTTTATAGGTGGTGCTTTATTGTGTGCCACAGCAAAAGATGGCAACAATCAAATATACCCTGTGGCTTGGGCAGTTGTTGAGGCAGAAAATGAGGAATGCTGGAGGTGGTTTCTAACTATTTTGTTTACTGAGCTGGGAATTAATGATGGCCTTGGATATACTTTCATGTCAGACCAACAAAAAGTAAGTATGTCTCTAATTAATTTGCAAAGTTATTGATAAATGAATTTTTCCATTTACTTATATCTAAAATTGTATATTTTCAATTTTTTTCCTCTTGTAGGGTCTTCTGAATGCATTGAGAGATTTGGCCCCACATGCTGAGCACAGAAATTTTGCAAGACATGTGTATATGAACTGGAAGAAGAGTTTCAAAGGGCTCACACTGAAAACCATTTTCTGGAAGATTGTGCTCAGCACTCACTTGGGAGACTACAACATATATTTGGAAGATTTGAAGTCTGAAGATCCAGATGCTTATGCTGATTTCATGGACAGAGATCCTACCAAATTCTGTAAGGCTTACATTTCTCCATTGTGTAGATGTGATATGATTGAGAACAATGTGAGTGAAACTTTCAATGGACTGATTGTCAAGGGTAGAAGCAATCACATTATTGACATGCTTGAGTTTGTTAGAAGTGAGTTAATGAAAAGACAACATGACAAGTTGTTAGGACTTAGTGGCCATACAGATCAAATTTGTCCTAGAATAAGAAAGAAGTTAGAGCACAACAAATACATGTCTAGGAACTGCATCACAAAGCCAGCTGTCGGTGAAAGATTTGAGGTTGTGCATCTGGATGATCAGTTTGTTGTGAACTTGAAGAACAAGACATGTACTTGCAGATATTGGGATATTACTGGCATACCATGTGTACATGCATGTTCTGCAATACATTTCCAACATCAGGATCCAGTAGAGTTTGTGTCTGAGTACTATTCAGTTGAAAGGTATTTGCAGTTGTACAGCTTGTCATTAGAACCTATAAATGGGAAGAAATTGTGGCCAGTTGCACAGGGTTACCCTATTCTTCCTCCTCCTTTTAAAAAGATGCCAGGAAGGCCAAAGAAGAAAAGGAAGAGAGCACCTGAGGAAGAAATGAATTGTGGGACTAAGTTGAGGAGATTTGGGTTGACTATGACTTGTCAAAGATGTTTTCAAAAAGGGCACAATAAGAAATCATGTTCTAATCCTCCAGTGGAGAAACAACCAAAGGTTATAATTTCTATTTGAAGTCTTATTTAATCATGTTATGATAAACATCAAGTTGAAATTAATGTTCTTTTGTTTTCTTAGAATCCAAGGGGGAGGCCCAAGAAGAATGTTGGATCACCAGCTCAAAACACAAGTACAAGGCCACAGTCAACCCAACAGTCAAGGCAACAGTCAAACCAACAGTCAAGGCAACAGTCAAACCAACAGTCATCCTTAACTCAAAAGGAAAGAGCTCTGGTAATGGCATTTTTAATTGATATTTTATTGCATATATTTTGTTTCTGTGATAATTTATGGTTATAATTGTTTTTGTTTTTAGGCAAGAAAAGGATTTGGTATCTTTCAGTCTGAGGAGACTGGTAATACCTACATGAGGGTATGTCTATTACTTTAATACCTTTCTTTTTTATCCTTGTCATTTTTTGCAATCTCATGGCTGGATTGATAAATGCAGTTGACATCAAAAAGAAGAGTACATGTCATTTCTGATAGAGATGTTGGTTCTAGTAAGACTGGAGGAAAGGGGAAACAACAAAAGGGGAGGAAGACTAAGGATGCTTTAGGCACTCAAGAGAGTGTTTCTCGCAAAGGATGATTATCTTAGACTTCTTTTGCCCTGTTGTTGATTTTTGGAGTACTTTTGAATTATAGATGATTGACTTCGATTTACTTTTGGAGTGTTGTTGTTTTTTGGAGTAGTTTTGAACTATGGAAGAACTTTTGCTTTCTGTTTAGGCACTCAAAATGGATAACTTTGTCATTGTAATGATGTTGAATTATGTTGGGTTATGTTTTGAATACAGAATGATTGTTGAATTATGTTGGGTTATGTTTTGAATACAGAATAATTGTGGAAACAGAATGATTGTTGAATTAAAAAGAATGTAACTTTGTCAATGTCACTTAGATTTTGGAGTGTTGTTCATCTCAGATTTCTTCTTTAGATGGAGTGTTTTGTTATTTTCAAGTATGTGATGTTTTGGAAGTAAGCAGGTTCAAGTCATTTTGTTATGTTAAGTCTGTGTCTCAGTCTCATATAAATTGCAAAACATAACAAAATAAAAGGACAATAACAATTACATAAAACACAACAATAGATTACATTAGCTCTTAAGTTCAATACATCCACCAAATGAAATAAAACAGAGCAATAGATTACATTAGTTCTTAAGTTCAATACATCCACCAAATGAAACAAAACAGAACAATATTCAAAGCAACATTTTAGGCCCCTGCTTATGGCTACTTTTCCCAAGCAAACTAAGGAAAACGATCAATATAACCACAAACAAGCAAATTATCACAAAATTCAGCTTCCTTTCCAATTTATGCATAAGTTCTAATGTATTTTTCAGAACCAACAAGACTTCATTGTTCTTCTGAACTTCAACCTCAAGAGCATTCAGTTTTTGTTCAAAATCAATACCACAGTCCACAATTTCATCTTTTTCCACTGCAACCTTCTTCCTCAGCTGCTCTTCCAAATACTCGTTCTTAGATTTCAATCGCACAAAACAAGATTTTTGGAACTCAGGAAGTGCGGGATCAATCCACTCGAAAAACCGGCAGTCTTTCCCTTCCTAAACAATGTAAATCGAAAAATTAGGGTTTTGAAATTTAGGGGTTTTGAAGAAATTGGGGTTTTTAATTAATTATGTTTATAAAATTCAGGGATTTTGAAGAAATTAGGGTTTTCACACAATATACGTAGCTCACCTTCCTCTTAGGACATCTATGGAACCTTCTACATGGATTCTCGTATGTCATGGAGGTCAACACATCAGCTTCGTCGCCATGGCCACAGAGCTTCTTCGAAGGAACACTGAAGCTTCCTGAACTCTGGCTTGCGCGAGATGAATACGACATCTTCCACTAGCACGATTGTGCCTTGCGCGAGCTATCGTCTGCAAGAAAGAAAAATGTTTCTTTCAAGTAATTTAGGGTTCGTCGATTTGGGAATTTGATGAAATTGGGGAAAGGAATCATTTTTATACAGGTTTTTGAAAAAATCCACGTATTTCACTTAATCTTACTAGGCAAAGTCAAAATTACACGTAGATAAAACCAGCCGGACACGCTGGCACATTTTCGCCGTCCGACGGGTTTTAAGTCAATTTTGCAAAAGTAATACAAGTCTGGTATTATTTTGCATTTATCTAGAAGTTTGGATTAAATTGCCAAAAGTGAAAAGGTCAAGGTTTAAATGGCAATTAACCCAAGAATAAATATCTGAGTGAATCAGGAAAAGAAATTTTCATTAAGTCAGTTTTGTCTGCATTACCCACATATGCGTTTTCTTGTTTCAGGGTGCCTGTGGGGATATTGAATATCATAGGTAGAGACATCTCTAATTTTTGGTGGGGAGTGCAAGAAAATGGGGCTAATAGAGTTCACTGGGCTAGATGGGAGAGATTAGTGCAGACCAAAGACAGGGGAGGGATGGGATTTAAAGATCTTCAGGCATATAATAAAGCCCTTTTAGTCAAACAACTCTGGAGGCTTATCACCAAACCTAATCTTTTAACGAGCAAAGTGATGAAGGGTAGATACTTTAGGAATCAAAATCTGAGTGAGGTTAAGGTTAAGGGGAGTGATTCATGGCTCTGGAGGAGCTGGTTGGGAGCTAGAAAATATTTAGATCTAGGGGCTAGGTATAAAATAGGCAATGGTCATGATGTCTCAATATGGGATTCTACCTGGATTCCCAACAATTCAACCTTTAAGCCTAGAGTCCCTTTAGCAGCTGATAGAGAGAGGGTGGGTAGAGTCAAGGACCTTATCTGTCATAACACCATGGCTTGGGATAAAGATCTTATTCTCAAAACATTTAATCCTGTGGATGCAAAGCTAATTTTAAATATTCCCTTACACCCTCAAGGTGGCAGGGATCACTTAATCTGGCATTGGAGTAAGAATGGGCAATTTTCTGTCAAAGAAGTCTATAAAGTAGTGCTCAATTGTTTAAAATCTAAACTATCAGAGGCTACAACCAGTGGCTACCCAAAGGCATTAAAGAGCATGTGGAAAATCTCCTGGCATCTTCCCACTAAAGGCAGAGTTAAAAATTTTATATGGATATGTTGGAACAACTATCTTGGCTCAAAAGACAATCTGGCTCAAAGAGGAATTATATCTGACAGGACATGTGAAGTGTGTGGAGAAGCTGAAGAAACTGTAGCACACCTTTTATTCTATTGTCCTAGAGCTGTAATTTGCTGTAAGCTTTCAGGTTTACATTGGAACTCCCTACAGCATAACAATGTTACCTTTCAAAGCTGGTGGATGGACCTTTGCAAAATCAAGGAAGACCACCTCAGAACAGAGAGAATGAGCATCTCTGCCCTTTTAATATGGAACATCTGGAAGACTAGAAATGAATGGGTTTGGAACAGAACTCATAGGGAGGCAAAAGAAATTATGGAGAAGACTTTTTCTGATTGGCTGGAAATATTAAGCATCAAGGAGGGTAAAGCTCAGATGGTGAAGTTCAAACTGTCTTCAAAACAACATTTCAAAGACCAATTTTCCAAGAAGGTAGGGAAAGAGAGTCCAACTGCTAGTGCCTTAGGGTCTTTGGAAGGTTGTCTTGAAGATCCACACAGAGAGGATGATGATGCAGGAACATTTGCAGTTGATCTAGGTTAAATTAGGCCATTAGAGTTTAGCATATATAGCCTAGTTGTGTTATCCCTTGTTGTTGTAGTTTCGATGTATTGCGGATAGGGTTGTACCAACTACTTCTCTCGGGCTTCTTCTTATTTTAGGCCTTATCGATCATTTGGTCGAACAGTTGTAAGACGTTTGTTTGAGTTTTTAATTAATTCATTATTTTGAAAAAAAAAGACTGTTTTTTATTTATTATTTTTTCTTTATTTTTGTTTTTGTTTTTGTTAACGAGTGACAAAGAGAGGGTCGTTCTTAATTAACATAATTAAAAAAAATGGCCTAATGTAATAACTATATATCAATTAATAGTTTAATAAAATATTAAATACTAAACTAAATTACTACTAAACAAGTAACCTGTAACTGTAAGGCCTCTAATTTTTTTTTTCCTAATTGGTTCGGTTAGGTAAAAGCGAACCCTTATGGTTCGATACCAAACCGATAGCAAATAGGTAACTGATAATCAATTCAATAAGTCGGAACAATTATATTTATTTTCTTGCGGTTCGGTTCGGTTCGGTTCGATTTTCGATATTTGATAAAAAAATGTCAGCCCTAGTCAGGAGGGGTCCCAACGGAAAAATCTTTGACGATCAAGTTTGTGTATGTCCGTGATAAAATTGAGAGTATGTATGTAAATTCTTATGTGTATATTTGTGTTGTGTAAAGTAAAGAACCTGGATACTTTATATATCTAGGGTAATTTGATGGTCAAGATGGTCCTAGTTGGGAAAGAGATCCTCTCGTATCCACTTTTTTAACTAGCAAGATCTCCTGAATCGGATAATCCTTATCAATATATATTTTCTATCAATAAAGGATTCTTTCCCCTCTTGTTGTACAACTCCTAGGTCTTGAGGTCACAAACCCAACCTCTGCACAAGTCTTATCTAGGTCTTATAAAATTTTTTTGTGGGAGACTGAATTGTTATTCGAACAAAACTGTCTGCGAACACAACTCGGTTTGACTCATAAAAACTCGAGCTCAACTTGTTCTTATAATTAAACGAATTAATCACAACCACTTAATCCCGACCTCCGAGCTACTTGGGTCTCTCCGGCATTCGGGCTTCCTTGATCTACCGACCATCGAGCCATCCTGGAATCTGAGCCGCCTAAACGAGGACTCCTTGTGAGATGCATGTAATAATTCGGATGAACTCTTCTGGACCACGACCGAGCTTAACCCTTCTAGTAAGTTCACCAAACTATTTTAGATGCTATATTACTATTGATGATGAATCAAAACCGTAGTTTCAACTCAAAACTTAACTCGCACACGGTACAACATAACAAGACCAAACAAAATATGAACCAAGTAATTTTTGCCCCAAGTTGCCAACTTATTGCTTTAGAATTATTGATGAAAAAGTCAAAATCGTTGACTATTAAAGCCTCGATAATAACTACCCACAAAGTTTTCTTTGGGCAGAAGCAAATCCCTCCCAAACGTGATTAACCTGTCCACGTACTCCTTTACCTATTTTATAATATACTTTCTTACGGATCAAGTTGCCGTAATGTTCACGAAATGCCAAACTTACCCTTTCAAGATATTAGGTGCACCTGCTCCGACAAGGGCTATATCGTCATTTCAATCTCAACCGACTTGCAGAGTCGTCTCTTATATATCTATAGGGCGGCAATTTTTTCCGGTTTTCTTTCTCAGAAGTTCTTGCACAATTCAGTCGAGATATTGTACACAGAGCTTCTCAAATTATACTACTTCCACAATGAATTCCTTGATCTCCGAGATGATGACGAAGAAGCGTGCGGCGTTGAAGGGCGGCTCGCGGGTTGTTGCCCCTCGATGTCCGACGGCAGCGTCCTATGAGCCCTTGATTCATAACTACTCCAACTTCAAGCGGAGCTCGTGCCCGGAGAGGGTCATGTTCTACGACGGCGGATCGTGGGTCGATTACCCGATTGAAGTGGTGGAGGTGATGAGATTAGGGTTTTTACAGGGTAAGCCGGCGATTGAGGCCCAAGCTCTCGGGTCGAATTGCTTCTTTGACTTCTATCGGATGCTGGAAATTGACTTGTACAGCGGAAATCAGCGGTCGATTGCTTGGATTGATACCGAGGCTAAGTGTTTCTTCCCCAAATTCTTCGTGAATAGCTATGAGAAGGATGACGAGAATGAATTGCTGGATAACTGTGAAAAGCTCCCGAAAATTCAGATAGAAATCAGAGTTACTACAAATTCAGGAAGTTCCAAGGATTTGAAGAGGACTAAAGCTGTGAAATCAAGTAAGAGGAAGAGAGAGGGGGATGTGGAGAATGTCAAATTGGAGGAGAGTTTTTCCAGCTCTAATGTGAAGAGGCAGCTTCATGGGAGCGAATCACAGTCGGCTAGGTGGCCCAAGACTAGGATTATGGCGCCTGAGCAGAAAGGTTATTCAATACTTAAGAATTTGTTTCTTTCGGGATTGTCTGCCGTTGAGCCTGGTGCGACCGTTACCTCTATCCACCAATGTGTGAGGCTGGAGCCCTTGGATAAGGCACGACATGAGGTTTTCTTGAAGCAATTGGAGATTACAAAGAAAGCTAGAGGGCAAAGTAACATGGTTTTTGCATGGTATGGCACGTCGGCCAAGGGTGTAGAGAGCATCTTGAAGCATGGTTTTGGAGTACCTAGTGTGGTATCTTGTTCTGAAGGTCATGGCATTGGGGTTCACTTGTCTCCAATTAGATCTCCTGAAAATAGGTATGTTAGCTATGGGATTGTAATTGTTGAGGCTCAGCATTTGGGATTTCCATATTCTCTCTGTGCTTTGATATCTGTTTCCTAATGAAGATGAACTTGAAAGTTCTTATTTTTATTAGTTGAATTTGTTTGTTTTCTGGATGTCGTGCAGTGCAACGCTGTCAGATATTGACGAGAACGGTGAGAAGCATGTCGTTTTATGCAGAGTCATATTGGGGAAATGCGAGGAAGTTGAAGCAGGATCTCAGCAGTCATATCCTTCGAGTATGGATTATGATACTGGTGTTGATGACTTGAAAAACCCTAGGTTGTATACAGTGTGGCATGCCAACATGAACACTCATATTATGCCGGAGTGTGTGCTCAGCTACAGGCCTGTAAAGTCGCCGGGTAACAAAGATTTTTTTTAACGAGCAACTTAGTTTGAACAAAATTGGGGTGTTCAGAACTATGGGGTTCATTAACTTTTTCCTTCTCTCGTTTTGGTTTGTTAGGGTCAGTGAAGCCTAATGCAAATAGGATTATCCTCCCATCTGTATTTATTGCGAAATTATTCTCCAATCTGAAAGATTCTTGTCCTCTTCCCCAGCTTAAAGAGTTGCAAACTTTATGGGTATCATTTAAGGTGAGATTTATGTTCTTTTTACCAGCTGCCTACTGGTGAGTTCTTTTTATCTTTTGTTGTTTGTATGTGCCAGTGTTAATTTACTGTCCCTTTGCAGGAAGGAAAGTTGGGTAGAAATGCGTTCATGAAGCAATTAAGGGCAGTTGTTGGGGATGACGTCTTGCGCTCTACAATTCAAGAACTTCGTGGCTGAGGTCATTTTACATGTATTATATTTGTAGGAGGACTTCTGTCTCATCATATTCAAGTTGTGCTTTCTAGTCAATTATCAAGATTTATATTTTGTCGGGAAAATCCCTCAAATAGAAAGTAGAATAGATGTGGGCTAGTTTTTTTTTCTTCGATTTAGTTTTTATGTCATTGTTGTCTCATTTAAGTTCGGATTAATTAAAGGAAGATATAAGTTAGAGTCTAAACTTTGTTTGCTTTATCTTTCTTCTCTTATTGTCGTACAACATAATTGATTAAGATAATCAATTCGGTCGTTGTGGTCGGACTCTTATGGATTTCCGACCAAATTATCATAAGACTCATTACAATCAACTTTATGGAGACTCGTAAAGCTTTTTCTTCTCATGGTTTTTCTTTTCTGGTTTAAACTGCTGGTGTTGTGTTCTTTTGGTAACATTTTTTTCTTCCGAGTTCCTAGGTTCATTTTTCTACACTTGGGTATGGGGATAAGTCACGTATTATCTTGAGTCTGTCGTGACGTTGAGCTAATATATGAGTTGGATTTAATAAAAAATAAGGATAACCGAGCTGATGAATGTACACAAATCTGCGCGGACTGGAGTTCCAAATGCTGTTAAGTCACGGATTATCTTGAGTATGGCGTGACGTTGAGCTAATATATGAGTTGGATTTAATAAAAAATAAGGATAACCGAGCTGATGAATGTACACAAATCTGCGCGGACTGGAGTTCCAAATGCTGTTAAAAATGGTCTTAATGGTCTCTGTGGTTTTGCATAACTGGGATCGAGGTTGAACATCAAGTGATGAATCTTCTAGCTTTTGAGTTCAAACCTCAAGTCATATATAGTCACAGTAGTTTTGGATTTCTTGATTGGATGGATCTTGATCTTGCGAGATACCCTTTGCATCCCCTTCAAAAATCTTTTATTGAATGCATGTGGATAGTCTGCTCAAAATCTCGCTGATGAGTGATTTTATGTTATTATTATGGGCACTGTGCAGAAATTAAATATAACTGTTGACTGTTAAGATAGAACCCATTTGGCGAATGAACTTCTAAAATTGCAGCGTGCTTCTTCTTCAGATGTGTGTAAAATCTTGCTGCTGGTTTATTTGCTGAACGAACTTGATTCCTCTTGTGGAACTTTGTGTTCAGTTGTGAGCTCTGTAATGATTTCGTCGTGGTCAAATGTTGTACTGTTCAATGCATCATCCTTAGCTTTGTTCTGTTTGCCTTCACAGCGACACACTGACTGCTGTTTTCTGGGAACTCATGAAACCCAAAAACAAGTGAACTGAGGGCTGAAGATTCTTGATTTCTTGTATGTCATGTGCTCATTAAAATCTTCGGAAATGCTGTATAATGGAAAAACCCAAAAGCGGTGCCTTTATGTGGAAAAGCTTTTGATTTTGGGAGAGGATATCAAATGACCGGCATATATAAAGATGGATGTTACTTGGATGTAATTGCATTGATGATCATGGTAAGGCATGTTGTCTCGAGTTTTTACATCCAAATCTTGATGAACTGCATTATATTCGGATACATGTGTATAACACTGTTGAGTTTAGTTGTCAGCTAGTAGTCAAATTGTGAGCTTCATTCAAATCACTGTGCAACTGTGACCGAATCAGAAAGGATATTCCGATACGGAAGTGTTGTGTTTTTTGTCATTGGAGTGGCAAATTTGCTTGTTATCCTTTGCAGTTCCCGTTAATTGGTTCTTTGCAAATTAAGAGGGTGAAAGATAGTAATGAACTTGGATTTATGGCTGCAAAGGCTGGAACAACGTAATTTGCAAATAGTAGGTTCCTCGGGTTAGGTGTTCGATTATTCTCATAACGGCTTGCTCGAAAGGCATCATGCTATAACTGGTTATCTGGAAAAATTGGGGCTTTTACAAGACGAGAGTCTCTTCTATATACCACGATATGATGATCAATTATTTCCTACAGAAGTGCTTACTCTGTTAAATAGTCGGTAGTATTGATGGGTTAAAAGTATGTGTTAACTTGAAAGGTGTACTCCATGCAGCCCTTGTACATTAGTTTTTGTGTTCTCCAGAAAACTACGAGCTTGTGGTGGTTTGAGTATCTTTGCCAGTTATTGGTCTAGAAGAAGATGAAATAAACATAAAGCATAGAGTGGAAGGCTCATCTGATGCATCACTCAAATGATGCATCACTCTACTGCCAAAACTACTATGTTACGTTGTATGATGCATCACTTTACTGCCAAAATTTCATATGTAAGATTTTTTACATGGTTAGTGATAGGATTACCCCAGTCAGTCAATAGGGCATGTTCATATACAGATATACCCACTCAAATGATTTTTTTTTTGGTTAACTAGAGTTGAATTTAGAAAAAGTTATATGATTGTTAGTGAGATTTTGATTTGATAGAAAATAGGATAGAGATAGTGTTAATTGATAGTTAATTAAAATTATGTGAGTTAGAATTGTAAATTTGATAGTTAATTAAAATTATGTGAGTTGATGAATTATAAATCAAAGTTGATGTGATGCGGTTGATATTATTAAATATATTCATCATATTGCAAGTAGTGGGGTTCGGTTAAATTTGGGTTAGATTTTGAGTATGAATTGTGTATGGATCGAGTATTTTCATATACAAACACTTTTTCTGGTCAAGTTCTAATGTTTAAGACCTTTGATAAGGGGTTATATTAACTAGTACTCAAAATTGTGCATATGCAAAAATGCGAATAAAAATAATATTGGTCATATGTATAATACTAATTTTATAACTCTAAGATATTAATATGGATATCATATCTTATAAATTTTTGGTCGTAGGTAAATATAAATATAACTTATAAATTACTTCTCTTATAGATCACTACAAGAAATAACACATGTACTGATGAAAAAATTAGTAATAGTACAAATATTGTCGCTGAAAATATGTCTGTTGTGATAATTTTATCCATTGTCACTATAGATTGAGAGTGGTGAATATTAGTGACAATTTTGATTATTGTTACTAACAATGTCGCTAGAAATTTGGTGCCATTTTATTTGTGTTGGTAGGAAAAAAAATTTGTCACTATTGCTACTTCAAACGACAACGATAACTAATATAATGACTACATCTAAAATAAATAATATGACATGTATTTTTATGTCATTATAAAATGGCCTCAAATATCATGAAAATGTAATTGTTACAAATTTAAGGGACCGTCGTCAATTAGTTAGTTGAATTATTATTATTATTATTATTATTATTGTTGTTGTTGTTGTTGTTGTTGTTGTTGTTGTTGTTGTTTATTCAATTCTAATGGGTTTGTTATTCTATTAAAATCCAATTAGCTACTAAAAGAAAATATAAAATAAAATGATAATTATTATATATAAAATAAATAACATGAAGAAAAAAATAGCTATAATTTTTCTTATATTTTTATAAACGTATAACTTTCACAAACTTTTAGTGCGAAATTATTAGTTGTGATAATTATTATATAATAAAAATAAGTTAAAAATAGATTATTACACTAAATTAATGCACAACGTAACAGTTGATATTTATAATGACATATGTTGAGCTTGGGTTTCGGGCTGCTTCAGTGAGGATGGTTTGATCTCTAGGAACCCAGTTGGGCTTTCAGTAGAGATCTCTTGGGGTTGAGGTGTTTTGAGCTTTTTTGAATTGATGTTGTTTTTGGTTATTTTGGGCCTTAGCAAAGGGAGGCATCTGTATAGTTGGTGTTTTGTTAGTTGGTGTTTTATTTTTGTATGCCCTGTTAGTATCTTCTCTGCTGTTGGCTTTTTGAAGTTATAAAAAAATATTTATAATTAAATAAAAAATAAGCAGAAAATTATCATTAATTATTTTGTCTACACTTATATATATATATATATATATATATATATATA
>CACSLK010003174.1:13570478-13587612 GCA_902706635.1 Striga hermonthica
CTCTCTCTCTCTCTCTCACTCACTCACACACACACACACATGCACACACATGCACACACTTCGCACATATACACAGAACACCGATACACCCACATCGTCGACCTCTTTCTTCGCCGCCATGAAATTGGTAGTGACACTTTCTCGGCGTCCTTAGCCACTGGCGATACCCCGTGCCACAATCCAAGCAAATCTACTACGATGGAGCGTGGTGTATAAACGAACTCGAACGACCTGGATGTGTTCTCGACCGGTTCGTTGGACCTGCAAAATAGCGATGAGAGTGGTCTCGACATAGAAACTTCGACGATCAATTCAGAATATGCATGAAGACGATGATCAATATCTATTGAAAATATATCTGAGTATGTAGAAATTGGATGATCCTAACTCACCTATGTATAAAGGGATGTTACTTTGTTGTTGAACACTGCCCGGCTAGGCTGCTCGACTTCTCGAGTTAACCATTTGTACTGCCCAAGTGCCAAAACTGCACGATTTTGTTAGGCCACATGGTCCTATCCATGTGTAGTACCCCGTTCTTTTAATAAAATTTAGCTCCACTTTATTCAATTAAGTGTGTTAATTTTATTATCAAAGTAATTATAAAAAATGAATTATAAATCATTAAAATTATTAACCCTAATATCATTATTATTTGTAAAAGTATTCCTTTAAAAACTTTAAGTTAGTTAAACAAAGTGGAAATTCAAAACCTAAATAAGTCTAGGAACATTGAATTAAGAAAATAATAAAAAACTTACCATAACATGTGGAAGAGCTCGATCAAGAAACCTCAAGAAGAGCTGACCATGCACCTAGACGTTGCCTTCCTTACATAAGACAGGAGTCTTGATCATAAGAGCATCTCTAACGGTGTTTCAATTGCGGAATTCTAGAGGCAGTGCAAGGAAAAACATCTCCAATGGTGAATTATTTGCATCTATTTTTTATGATGTGGCATGAGAGAGGTTTAAAAATTCTGGAACTCTTTCCACATCTCAAAGCCCTGCTAAACATACTGAGTCCGACCCCATTTGTACTCTTATATATTTATTATTTTTAATTAAAAATTATAATTAATTTGGAGAGAGGCATAACTGCACGATGAATTCTTTTGTTGGAACTGCGTTTAAACATTACTATTGGAGAGTGATTTAATTCCTTCAGTCCACGTGGAGAGAAATACTTCTTTTTATTTGCTATGTAGACCACAATTCACATGATTCATTGGAGATGCTCTAAGTCTCTTGTAACCGTCCTCTCTCCCTCCTCATATCCTTTATATGTTTCTTTTCAAAAGTTCAGCCATTAATCCTCATGAAATTAGACGTTTCAACACCGAATAAGCATCCTCAAACCAAGAAAGATTTGACCGTTACAAGAAAGAAAGAACCGGCAAGCTTGAGCGGCTAGCCGAATAGGACTTGTCCGAGATTCCTAGATCAGGAGGCCGAGAAAAATCGGGCAGCTAGCGAGTCCCTTCAAGCCTTCAATAAAAAACTGAATCCTCTTCTCTTAATTCAAAGAAGAAAGGTAAAATTTAATTCAAATCCCTTTAATTCTTGTTCCAATAATTATGTTAAAAATCTAGAAGAATGAACTCCAGAATTTTGATTGAAATCATGAAGAGGAAGAAAAATTAGAAATTTAATTTATATCTTAAGAAATTTGGAAGATTAAATTTCATGTCTAAGAATTTTATTTGAAGATTATTTGAGGAAGAATGAAGCCTTATAGCCTTAAGAATTTTGATTGTTTTTCCTTGAGAAAACTTGAGTTTGATCTCCTTTTTAATCCAAGAAAAGTTAGCTTAAGCATGCCTTGAGATTTATGAAATTTGTTTGAGAAAAACCAAGTAGAATGCGCATTGTGAGTTGAGAACCTTGAGATTCATTTGATTTTTTGAGAAAAACTAAGAACTTGAAGTGCTTATGTTGCTAGTTATTCATTTGAGCCAATGTAACCCTTGAAAATCTTGAAAATTCATGTTTTGGCCGAAGCATCCTTGCATCGGGTCGCAGCCTCTGGACTGACCTGTTGATGAAGATCGTGCATCCCGGTTGCTGAAAAGCCATGCGCGCGCCTTAAGTTGACGGTAGTGCTTCGGAGGTTCACGAACGCGCCCCTTCGAAACGAGATAAAATTGCAAAAGAAATCAAATGATTCTAAGGCAAAGTTTAAACAAAAGTTCGATTTATATTCAAGTAATTCGATAATCAAAATAACAAGGGAGTGTGCCTATTTATAGGCTCCAAAATCTACTCCTAATCACCCTAGGCAATAAAATATTTAATGTTCTAAACAATCTAAAAATTATAGGGTAACAAGAAAACTATCTAAAACCTTATAGACTATCTCAATCTTACGCGCCAAGTAGGGGAACCCTAGCCGCTTCGGTCTTCTCCTCGCACATCTTCTTGTTTGTCTCGAGGACTAAGGCATCGCTAGCCTTATGCGCTCGTGCGTCGTCCTCGCCTGTGATGTCCGCACCTTCGCCCTTTGCGGCCACCTCGCGCGTATCATCCCCCATGAGTCACGTGTCATGTTCGATCAAGTGTGTATCAACCGCGCGCCGGGCTAACCTTCTACGTGCGTGATATGCGTGGCTTGACGCATTCCTAAGCCGCACGACATCCTCATCATTTCCGTCCCCTTTAAGTGCTTCCTTGTCCTCGAGGACGAGAGTTGGGAATTGTTCGCGTATTTTGTCTAAGTCTTCCCAAGTGACTTCTTCATACGGTAAATCTTTCCATTCAATCAACGCTTCCCAACTATAGCGGCCAGCCTTCTTGACTTGTCGGTACTCGATTGCGACTCGGTCGCATGGTAATTTGTCCATCAGGCGCGGTCGCGGGCAACTGGTCGAACCACCTATGCGTCTCTCTCAAACTTTTTTTAAGCTGAGAGACATGTATGACCGGGTGTATATGCGAGCTTTCCGGCAGCTCATGTCGATAGGCTACCTGACCTATGCACTTCAAAATCTGATAAGGCACGTAATAGCGAACCCCGAGCTTGGTCGCGGCCTTTTGCGCTGCCGTGCGTTGTCTGAAAGGCCTTAGCTTCAAGTAAACATAGTCACCCACGACGCTTGCCATCATGAAATGCCTTCATTCGGTTGATTGAGCCTTCGAGGTTCTTTTTTAGCTCATTTATCATCAAATCACGTTCCATAAGTTCTCGGTTAACCTCGTCATTGATCGCGCTTCCCTCCGAGTAACTCACGAGCATTGGTGGCTTTCGACCGTATACGAGCTCAAAGGGCGTGGCCTTGGTCGAGCTATGATAAGTGGTATTATACTAATACTCGGTCCAAGGCAAGAAATTCTCCCACTACTTTGGAATGATGCACATAACACCGCAATTATTGCTCGAGCGTGCGGTTGGTCACCTCTGTTTGCTCATCGGTCTGCGGGTGGTATGCCGAGCTCATCAACAGCTCGGTGCCTTGCAGCTTGAAAAATTCCGACCAAAAGCTGCTCATGAAAATCCAGTCTCGGTAAAAAATGATCGAGCGCGGGACCCGTGTAGCTTCATCACATACTCGATAAATAGTTTAGCGGTGGATTTCGTCGTGTACGGATGCTTGAGCGGTACAAAGTGTGCGTACTTGGCAAGGGCTGCAGCAGCCAGTCTAGCCGCTGGGCATCGGCCTTGGTTTGTTGGCACTCATCACAGCGCGCAACGTAGTCTCGAACCGCGCCTCGTTGTCCCGGCCAAAAGAAGGTATTGACCATCCTCATTCAAGTCCGATAGAATCCCGAGTACCCACCAACCTTTGAGTCGTGGAAGTGTTGTATGATCCTCTCGCGGCGTTGTCCGTTATCGGGCACGAACACTCGGCCCCGGTAGATCAGTAGCTCGTTGTGCTACTCGTAGTCGGCGACAACGGTATCACCCGTCTCGAGCCCACGACGCATGTCTTGGCCCTGCGCGTCGTCTTCCTGCGCCTTTCTAAGATCGTCCCACACGGCCCAGGTAGGCCCTGATATGGTCCCGAGCTCAGCCACGTACGTCTGTCGTAACAGCGCATCGGCCACGACGTTTTGTCGGCCCAGTCGATACACGATCTCGAAGTCGAAGCCCATGAGCTTTGAGACAAACTTTTTCTGCTCGGGTGTCACAATCCTTTTCTCGTGCAGATGCTTTAGTGGTTGTTGGTCAGTCATGATCCGAAAATGCCGCCCCAGAAGGTAGGGCCACCAGCATCGTACTGCTTCCACGAACGCTAGCATTTCTTTCACAAATACGGACAACCCCAGTCGAGTAGTGTCAGGCGCCTTGCTGAGAAAGTCTAGGGGCCGACTGTCTTGCACCAATACTGCCCCAATTCCTACGTCGCTCGCGTCGGTGTGCACTTCGAACATGAGATCGAACTTAGGCATTGCGATCACGGGGGTGGTTGTCAGGGCTTGCTTTAGTTTCTGGAACGCGGACTCGCTGGCCTCCGTCCATTTGAACCCCCCTTCTTTGTCATCTCCGTGAGCGGCTTAGAAATCGTCCTATAGTCCTTTACAAATTTCCAGTAGTACCCCATGAGGCCGAGGAAGCCTCGGAGCTGTGTGAGATGGGTCGGCTTCGGCCAATCCACAACGGCCTCAATTTTCCTCGGGTCGACCCTCACACCCTCATGCGTAATACAATGACCAATGTACTCGACCGTTTCTTGCCCGAAAGAGTATTTGGATGGTTTGATGTGAAACGAGGTCACCTCTAGGATCGTAAGTTGTAACGCCCCACTTTTACCTTGACGAAAGTCAAAAGTCAACTTAATTTTAAAAATACTTTTCGTAAAGTGCTACTCAACATAAATTCATAAATCATCATCTCATAAATCATACTCGCAAGTATCACAATTCAACGTTCAACCGACGTTTTCATAAATCTCAGAGTTCGTAAATTGTAAATCGTAAATCATAAGTACCCAAAGTCATGAATAATAAATCCCCAGCTTTCAATGCATAATTAAAACCAATGTTCATAAATAACGACAATATTCCAAGGTTCATAAATATAAGTGGAAGCTACTATATGAGGTCAGGTCAAAAGACCGACCACCACTCGTCTTTGCCTCGTCATCCGATACCCACTTAACCTGCATCCATGGAGAGCAGGTGGGAGTGAGCATGATGAACTGTAGTGCTCACTACTATGCACATGAACAATAATAATATAAGAGAAGTTAAATGGCATGGTCGCAGTATGAACATAATCAATAAACATCTCATCTTCGAACCAAAGTAATTCTTATGTGCACACCTATAACAATAGACTGATGCTCGTATGCCTTTCGGCGAATATAAATGGGGTGCCCAAACAGCAGGAGGCTCAACCGTCATAGCACGCACCTAGTGCTGAGACAGGATATCCATCACCGGCCAGGGCACATTGCCAAGGTCTTACAGATGACGTGGTCCTTAGCAAAGGACAAATGTGGAGATTAACCTTGCAGGGTACGTTCTATAGCTACGGGGGTAATCGTTCGACGACCGATACAGCTCACTTCGAAGATTACATGTTCACATGCATACATTGATCATACCCACATAAATAAAACATTTATTACTCATGGCATAGATAATTTTTAATAAAAAAACCCACCTGGATACCGATATGTAGCTAAACACAGAGTTGAGGGAATTATGGCAAAATTTCAACTCGAAGAACCTACAACAATTATGATAGCCAATCAACTGACTATCCAACACAAAAACAACACACAAAGCACATATACTTAGCCGAAATCATATCGACTAAGTGACTCGTGGATTATTTGACCGATTTAAGTACAATGGAGTGACTACTAGACCTGAACACAACTCAAATACCTCAGGTAATACACATAAATCATGCCAACATCAATAAAATCCAACCCGAACCTAAACAACGAATAACTGAGCATTAAGACTCCAAAATAAACAAAATTCAGAATCCGGAGTTAGACTCAACCAATCAACCTGAAACTTTACCACATCACAAGGCATACAAAATCACATAAACTCACCAAGTTTCAGGCCTAAATTCATCCGAGAACATTTTTAAATAATTTAAACAAAAACATCGCCAAAATCGGAAGTTAGTAGTTCAAATAGCTACACTTCGAATTTTAATCTAGAATTTTGACACAACACAGAATAATACAAAATAACACACTCCTCAAAGTTTCAGCTCAAAACTCCAAGTTTACGATTTTTATTGAATTTTATAAGATTCTGACCAGAAACCGATTTAATTAATTAAAATAGCTACAGAGGCAGTTTCAACTTGAAAATTTTACACGACTTACAAAATCATCACAGGAAATCACATATAACTTTTCACAGCATTTGGACAATCACACGGTTTATCATGAATTAATTACGATTCAGTAGCATGTTCGGTTGAGAAAATTTATAACTCATGATATACACATCGAAACGACCTCAAACCAAAACCAATAAATCAAGGACAACTCCAAGTACCTATAACTCTAGGATTTCCACGAAAAATACCACTCTAAACTCAGTTCGATAATAAATCAAAGTGACGGCAATCACTTTGATATCCAAACCGCATGTAAACTTATAATACGACACAATAACATATCCAAGGCACGTAATCAACTTGTAATTATCACGTTCAGCACATAATATATCACAATATCACAATACACGAAATTAAAACGAGACGGTTCGAGCCTAGGTACCGTTCTCGGGAAATAATCGAAAAACGGGATGAAAGAAACGAACGACACGACGGTGGGCTCGACGGCTAGTGCGGACAGCAGCTCGATGGCTAGCTTCGGCTCGCTGCTGGGGCTGATCACGACCGGGAATCGAGAGCAAAAGGTCGCCGGACGCTGGCGGTATCACGTGACGGAGGAGAAGGTGCTGCCAGAGGTTGAACTCGCCGGGATTCGCACGTCGCGATAACAGACGGTCCAATGGAACCACGAGCAGTGACCGAAACGGGACTAGGACGTGGATTGGATCACGCAAGCAGGGACAAGCAGGAGAAGCGTGAAAAGAAAAAAATACGTCGGGACTCGCCGGCTTTGTTCGGCACTCCGACGGGACTCGAACTGCTGCAGCTGGGGCTCGTCGGTGATGCTGGACACGCACAGGAGCAGTGGGACCGTTGACGGTGGTGATCGTTCGCGAGCAGGCCGGAGTTGCAGGGGTCGACGGAGAAACAAAGTCGCGAGGAGGGTCGCAGCGGAGGAGGTCTCGCGGTGGCTCGTCGAAGTTGCTGAGGCTCACGATGAAAGTGCTGGTCGCGGCGGAACTCGCAGACAGAAGAGATTGTCGGGAAGCAGCGAATGGGTTTGGACCTGCGGTGTCGCGATCGATGATGACGGTAGTGGTCTGAAATTCTCACCAGAGAGCATGATGATGGAGATGACGGGAAGATGAAGGTTGTTGGGGATTTCTGCTGCAACTAGAGAGAGAGAGAGGGACGAAGGCTTTGAAGGAGCAGATTGAGAGTGCTGGGGGAAAATTTCTTGCGAGAGAGAGAAAAAATATGGTGTTGGTATAGGTCTGCGCATTTTGATTGAAGAAGCAAAGAAATCCCACCTTTAGATAGGCCTACGGTTTGACTAACCAATCTTGGTCAACAATTTATCCAAGAGAGAGAGAAACGGGTCTAGTCGGGGCTTTTGGGCTCGAAACAGTTCGCGAGAAAAATTAGAATTCGAGTTTAATCCGGTTTAACATAATAAACCGAATTTCCGAACGACTAATTAAATCAAATAGATTGAAATAATTAATCATTATACTATTCGCAAATAATATAATGCTATTGCTAAAATACTTAATAGAGCAACAATAATAAATAACCGGAATATTTATCTATATATATAATACAATATAATATTTATAAATAAATAAACATTTAAAACACATATTACAATTAGGCAAAATAGATATTAATATAAATATTAATAGCAATAATAATAATAATCATTTAGACAATTAATTGCAATTAGACATTTAGCATTTACAATAATAATAATAATAATAATAATAATGATATCAACTTGACAAATAATAATAATAATAAAGATAATAAATAATAATCTCAAATAATCCATATATATTCACATAAATTCGCATATTGGAACGGGGCGCTACATAAGTACCTCCCGCAAGTGCTCGATGTGCTCGACTCAAGTCTCAGAGTAAACTACGATGTCGTCAAAAAATACTAACACAAACTTGCACAAGTGCTCCTTAAAAATAAGGTTCATGGCGAACTGAAAGGTAGACGGCGCGTTGCACAGCCCAAAGGGCATCACCAAGTACTCGTAATGTCCCTGGTGCGTGCGAAAGGCCGTCTTCGAGATGTCGATTTTGTTTTGGCAGATTTGACGGTACCTGACCCTAGGGTCAAGCTTGGAGAAATAGCGTGATCCTCATAGATCGTCGAACATGTTGTTGACACTTGGGATTGGGAAGCGGTCTTTAATGGTTGCGACATTCAAGGCACGATAGTCCATGCAAAATCGACGAGTACCGTCTTTCTATTTTGCGAGTAATACCGGCGACGAGATCGGGCTCGAGCTGTGTTGGATGAGCCCGGACTTGAGCATCTCACCCACATGCTTCTCAATCTCTGTCATTTGAAAGTGCGCGTACAGGTACGGTGCACGTGCATGGCTTGACTTTCATGGACCAGTGGAATCTGGTGGTTGAACCCTCGGTGCGGCGGTAGTCCTTTTGGCTCGCCCAGTACTCGGTCGAATTGCTCGAGTAGCTCGCGGACCTTGAACAGTTTCTGCTCGACCTGGCCTATGTGTGCGTCTGCATCCTCGATCACGCCGACAAAAATTTAGCCGCCTCCACGCCAAACCCGCTCGTTGCTCTTGAGACCAACCTCCTTGGTCCCCCTATTGTTGTTTGCTATTAACGTGACTCAGTGCGCCCCTGAATCAAACTTCATGACCCCCATCTGATAGTTGGTGGTCACATTGCCCAACCCTTCTAGCCATTGAACTCTGAGCACGACATCGGGCCAATTAAAGGTAAGGCATATAGGTCAGCTTTGACAGTTACCCCTTGGAATTTGATCGGCATCCCTCAGAATGCCTCCGAACATCTCAAGCGTTCTCCATTGGCTACTTGGACACCGGACGGCTCGATCTTGGTCGTTGGTAATTTCAATTTTTGTGAGAGCGTGGTGTTGATGAAGTTATGCGACGATCCATTATCCGCGAGCATGACTACACGGCGTTCCTTGACCCATGCCGGTAGCCGTATCGTCCTAGGTCTTCGCATGCCGGCCATTGCGTGCATCAATATCTCGACCTCCTCCTCGAGCACCTTGACCTCGACCTCATTCTCCATTGGTTTCTTGATCACTGGCTCCTCCATGTCTGAGTCAATGACGTCGATCACGAAGGTCTTTGTGCATCGGTGGCCCGGCGTGAATTTTTCTTCGCACTTGAAGCATAGACCTTTCTCACGTCGTCTCTTTATTTCTTCAAATGATAATCATATAATATATGGGGCTGGTGATCGAAGGTTAATTGGTGGTCGAGTACTAGGGTTAAAGTTGCTCAGGCTCGGTGGAATACGGCGCGACTCCGGGAATCGAATGTTCGCTCGTCCCCTTCAAGTGGCAGCGAGGTGATCGTCCCAGTGTCGGGCTACATCCATGGCCATGTGCATAATTCTAGCCGTTTCAATCGATCTTTCGCGGCCAAGTCGAACTTTATCCCCCCTATGAATGCTTCAACCAGCACACTCTCTGACCAGCCTCGTACACGACATGCTAGGCATTCAAATTCTTTCTGATAGCCACGCAGACTACCCATTTGCCTTATGCGTGAAAGGGCCTCGTCGTAGTTGTGGTAGTCGGATGTCCCAAAGCGCGTAAGAAGCTCGCGCTCAAAGTCTTCCCATTGGATCACCTGCTTCCTGCCACGATAGACGTTTGTAAACCATTGCCACCACACATTGGCCTCGCCATCTAAATAACATGTCGTGTATCGGACCAAGTCGCGCCTTGAGGTTTCATTTATTTCAAAGTATTGCGCGGTGCGGTTGAGCTATGCGTCGGGGTCAGATCCGATGAAAGTGGATAGCATTAGCCTCGTTTTGTCAAGCCATGGCATGTCCTGGTTGTTCGAGGACTGCGACCTTTGCTTGTATTCCTCTTCCTGCTCGTACTCGGCGTGGTGTTGATCGTGGTCCCCAGGTCGATCGCGTCTGTGAGGCCGCGGCGGCAGTTGTTGTCGCGCTTGATGATGTTGAATGTTGCGCGCCATCTCATCGAACCTCCAATTCATGTTGTCCATCAAGTCTCTTACAAGACGCTTTGATGGTGTCGAGCCCCTTGTCTAGATTGTCCATGGCCTCGCTCATGATCTGAACTTAGACGTCCAAATTCTAGAGTTTATCCTTCATCTCCTTGTTGGCCATGTCCCTTGTTTCTTGCCTTCTTTCTTTACTTCTAGGACTCGTTTCGAAGATTTTTCTTTTAATAAATGTAAATCAAAAGAATGTGGAAGAAAAAGACCACGATCTATCAACTCTCAATGAAAGCACTAATGATGAAGATCGTGCATCCCAGTTGCCGACAAGCCACGCGCGCGCCTTAAGGCGACGGTAGTCCTTCGGAGGTTCACGAACGCGCCCCTTCGAAACGAGATAAAATTGCAAAAGAAATCAAAGGATCCTAGGCTACTATTAAAGCATAAAATATTTAATGTCCTAAACAATCTAGAAATTATAAGGTAACAAGAAAACTATTTAAAACCTTCTAGACTATCTCAATCTTGTGCGCCAAGTAAGGGAACCCTAGCCGCTTCGGTCTTTTCCTCGTGCGTTTTGCTGTTTGCCTCGAGGATTAAGGCATTACTGGTCTTATGCGCTCACGCGTCATCCTCACCCGTGATGTCTGCGCCTTCTCCCTTTGCAGCCACCTCGCGTGTGTCATCCTCCAAGAGTCGCGCATCCTATTCGATCCCCTGTGTCTCAGCCGCGCATCGGGCTAACCTTCTTCGTGTGTGATATGCGCGGCTTGACGCATTCTTGAGCCGCCGCGCCACATCATCATCACCCGTCTGGGGCGCAACACAGTGATGCAAATGAAGGTAGGGTGTTCAAGAATGCCTATATTCTTGCGTACCAGGAGCGCAAGAAAGCGGCTAGACTAGCCGAGGTACGCGACATAGAGTGCGAGAGAGTGCAGGTTGAACGTGCTACTACTAGGATGTGCGCAGGGGCGAATCTAGCGAACAGAATGAGTGGGGGCCTAGTCGTCTTTAGAAAAAAATTATTATATTATAATAAAAGTATAGATACAAAAATACACATTTATAATATACTTATGAGTTTTCACATATAGCTCAATATCGTCCTATAATAACATTGTTGAATTTTTTTATGGCACTTTCTTTTGGCCAAAGTCTAACAACATTAGAATTCACAACAAGTATATTTTTGAAGTAAAGTATCTCATTTCAAAACATTTTAACGTAAACTTTTTTTTCAAGGCGTTTTACAAAATTATTTCTCCATAATTTATGTTAAAAAATAAATATAATGTATAAAAAAAGCTATAGTGGATAAAATAGTTTACTAATATATAAAACTTGTAAGAGTCTACAATTTAAGTTATTAACCACACACAAATCATAGTTAGATGGTATTTTTTTATAATTTAGAAGAAACAATCAGTTAACTAGAAAAGTACTAAAAAATACAGTATATGTGTAAATTTTTCTTCAAGTTTAGTTAAAAAAAAGGATAAAATTACTTTCATCAAAATTAATAAGAAAAGATTTCTTTTCTCCACTACTTCTCTCTTTACATTTCTTTTCTTTTTTTTTGTTTGTGTAAATATTGTCATTAATTTTTATTTTATTTTTTATTAATGGGGTGTATAAACTATTTTTTGAGTTATAGTTGTACCTGATTCATAATATTTTTTATTTTTATTTTTTCAGTGTGGGCCTAGGCCCACACTGGTCCATATGTAGCTCCTCCCGTGGATGTGCGGGTCGTGGGTAGCCACGACTGCGCAGGACGCTGAAGACAAAGAAGACTACGACGGGTCGCGAGATGATCGGGCGCACACATAGACGCGTGTTAGAGATGACACAAATGGGCACAACCCCGAGATGTCGCGCCAGCTAGGTGATGACACGGATGACTTGAGACACATGATGTAAGGAGCATCTAGAAGCCAATAGGTGGATTCCTTCTACATAACTCCTTATTATTCCACTTACTATTTATTATTATGATATGTAGATTGGTTAGGCCTTGAAAAAAATCACTATCTTTAGGATCCTAATAGTTATTTACTTTCCTTAGTTCAGGGTTCTTATTCCCTTAGGACTAGTTTTGTTCGGCTTTAAATACTCTTATTTTATTTCGTTTTTCCCTAATTTAAAACATAATAAAATTGTTCTTCGATTACCAACTTCGTGTGTTGATATTTTTCAAGTGTTAATGTACAAATAGTGCAAAAGAAGGCATAGGTGCATCATTTGTGCAACCTATCATCTACGAGAGAAGGCCTATTGCATGTCCATCCGAGACAAAATTAGTTGTCGAAATCACGATCTTCACCATTGGTGCTTTCATTGAGAGTACTGATCGTGAATCCTTTTTTCTTCTTTCGTGTTTTCTATTCAAAGATTTGAAAAAAATCATCATGACAAACTGGGAGAGATTCGATGCCATAGACGAGAGGATTCGAAGTTTAGATCACATGATCGAAGGTTTGAGCGAGGGAAAATTGCACCTCGTATCACGCATCGGCGAGGGACAACACCATCACAACCAGATGATGGCTTGACTTGAGAAGATGTTCCATGCGATGAACCAAAATTTGAATCGACAAGACTGATGATCACGAGTACATGGAAGATCTCGTTTAACCACCCGATAGTCGGCATACTTGGATGAAGAGGAAGGTGAGGCTGATCGATGGTCACAAAGGTCGAACAATCGAGATAGACCACGAGCCAAGAATCCAAGATTGGTTCTTTCCACCTTCGTTGGGATGAACCTGATGCCTGTCTACGTCGTATGACACAATACCTGAAATTGAATGATACTCTGAGGGCAGATCGAGTGAAATACGCTGCATACTACCTTGATGGAGAGGCCAATGTTTGGTGGCAATGGATCTCGCATGTGTACCACAAGCCTGACGAGATGATTCAATGGGTCGATTTAGAGAGGGAATTAGTACGAGGTTCGGTTCATCGGACTATTATAACTATGACAAGGCATTTTTCTGTGTGCACCAAACTTGTAGCCTTCGAGATTACCAGAAGGAGTTTGAGGGATTAACGAGCCGCGTATATGACTGGCTGAAGGGTGCACTCATCATGACGTTTGTGAGTGGACTAAAACTCGATCTTGCGACTGAATTCCATCTAAAGAAACCCAGGACGACGTGACATGTTATGGAGGTCGCGCGCATGAAGGTTGTGCGAAGAGTAGCGCACGGAGACTCGTATTTCCCCGAACCACGCCGAATGACACCGACCACTTTAACTGTTAATTGTGGAGTGAACAGGTTACCACTGGATACTCTTAGGCCATTGCCACCAGGAGTTAAAAAACTGACCTACGAGGAGATGAAATGCCGACGCGAGAAGGGTCTCTACTTCAACTGTGATGAGAAGTTCACATCGGGGCCTCGGTGCATGCAAACGTTCATGATCGAGCTGGTCGAGCCTGACGAGTAGGAGCCATAGAAAGAAGAATCGATTCCTGAGATCGAGGTTCACGCGGCTGATTTAAAGATTTTGGTTCATGCCATGGCCAGAACCAAAGGACCCTGAACCATGAGGTTCTCAGCATGGATTCGAGACTGGCGCATCGTGGTGCTGGTGGACAACTGGTCAACGCAAAATTATAAACGCCTCTTTGTCCCAAAAGTTTAGGCTATCTACTGCTAAGGTCGAGCCATTCGGTGTTCGGATGGCCAATGGTGAACGCCTGCGGTGTTCAAAATATTATAGAGGAGTGTCAATCAAGTTGGAAGGGGTGACCGTGAGTGTCGACTTCTACGCCTTACCCTTGTTTGGATCAGATGTGGTCCTTGAAGTACAATGGTTGAAGGGCCTAGGTCGGGTTACGATCGACACTCTAGAGGGTACCATGGAGTTCATTATGGGGGACCACCTGATGTTTTAAAAACAGACCAGGACGAGGGATTCAAAGAGGTCGAGCTAAAATGTATGGAACGACTATAGAAGGGAGGTAGCCAACTCTTTGTGATAGTGGTCGAGATGGGATCGTGAGAATCAGAAGAGTCCAAGCCGCAACAGTAAGAGGGTCTATGCTTAAGTCAATATCACTCGAAAACTCCAGATCTCAAGAGTATGATTATGAATGTAGATAGAATGGGGTTTTAAGATACCTTAGCCCCTTTTATAGGGGGAGTGTACCTTAGTGCCTAAGTTGGGCTTAGCTCATATCATTATGCCACGTGTCCTAGCTCATATGTGGAATAATTCTCCAATATATTCTTTCTTATACATTAAAGTCGTTCTAGTATAATATTCCATATCAAGTTCAAATGAAGGTTGCGGTGTGGAACTGTAGAGGTGTGGGTGGACCCTTTACAGTTTTCCAAATCAAGGAGATTTGGAGACTCCGCCACCAATCTTTCTTTTTTATTTCATAAAAGAAAAAAATAATGCTTTTGTTGAGACTGTATATAGAAACTTAGGGGTTGTAAAAAGTTAAACCTCAGTGGAGCCCTTAGGTAGGAGTGGAGGGATTCTTTTGTTTTGGGATAACTCTGTGCAAATTTTCAGAATCAACAAATCTTCATTTAATATTGAAATTGAATTTTGGGATGAAGCAAAGGCCAAAGTATGTTGGGGGATTTTTCTTTTTGCAAGTACTAACCAGGTTGAGAGAAAGAACCAATGACAATACCTGATATCAGTAAAACACAATTGGGGAAACTATTGGTTCTCAGGAGGTGATTGTAATGACATCTCAAATCTTGATGATAAAAAAAAGTGGCAGGCCTCGATCCTTTGCTTCTTGTCAGATTATTAATGCATTATTAGTGAAATGGGGATTTTGGAGATTGGCATGAAGGGTTACCCATTCATATGGGGTAACAATAAAGAGCTTGAAGGGTTTGTGGAAGAAAAATTGATAAGGTATTTGGTTCCTTAGAATGGATTGGCATCAATCATGCAACCCAAGTGACCAATATCTTCAGAAGTTCCTCTGACCACAGTCTATTTCTTCTAAGAGCTCAACTCATACTCATACCAATAGGAAAACGTTATTTTTTTATTTTTTTTATACCAGATGGCTGAAAAAACATGAGATACATGAGAAGGTATCCAAAGCCTAGACTAGACCTCAAGATGGCACTTCTATGTTTGCTCTGCAATCTAAAATCAAAGAGATAAGAGTGCAACTTTTGAAGTGGAGTAGTAATTTTAAGACAATAAATACCTTGAAAATTGTTGAGATTAATAAGGCTATGAAGGCTATGAATGTAGAAGGGGGTCTTAGAGATTGGAGCAGATGGGATAGGCTTAAGAAGAACCTTCATGAGGCATACATCTGGGAGGAAAAGTATTGGCTATGGAAGTCCAGAATTACCTAGTTCCAGCATGGGGACAAAAATTCAAGAATTTTCATGCTCATACAGCCAAAAGAAGAAAGCACAACCATATACACAAACCCATCAAGGAGGATAACACCCTCAATGAAAACAAGGAGGAAATAACAGATTGCATTGAGGACTTCTATACAAAAAACTATTCTCCTCTGAGGCATTAATCACTGGGGATAGGCTGCTTTTCGCATAATATTTTTACTACCCGCAAGTGTACGGTGTAGCTGTAGAAAGCGGCGAGCAAGGTCGTAATCCACAGAGACTGTTGTTCAACTAATTAAGTACCAAACTATAGACGATTAAATATTATTTAGACTAACTCGAATTTGTATGGTGATTTTGATCTAATCTAATGAATGAATGGAAAATAAATTCTTAAGACTAAAGAAGGCTTATTCTAAATAAATCAAGAATGAGAAAATAGATTCTAGGCTATGCTTTCCTCGGGATTATTCTAGCAACGTTTTCTTATTCATTCAAACCTTATTTAATTCTACCAATCGTAGGGATAATCGCTAAAGTAATTTATACCTTTCTCTCGAACAAGTTAAATCGTAGATATTAATTGCTATCTATCTCCTCTCGGTCTCAAGATGAACAACTAACTCCCATAAGCTCCTAAGATTATAGTTCCCTCGCAAGATTCTATCAACCTCTCGGTCTGTTTAGTCTCTTACGTTATGAATTTCCCAATTCTAGCAATCAACTATCTCCTCTCGGTCTCAAGCCAATCACAAATATGCATAAATACGGGCCCTATATTCACACAATCTATTAATATATAATAAGGATTAACATAATTCACTTTTAGTAATCTTTTCCCGCCAAATTCATTAATTATAGCCTAAAAATAGTAACTTAAAAACTTTCATTAATCATTGCCTAATTATATTAGATATGTTTTTCCGATTTTTGTTTCCTTTTATGATATGGAATGAAAATCCAAAACAATATTCTCTTTTTGTAGGTCCATATCAATATGGAATTTAGAATCTCTTGCCTTAGGATATTCAATTAGAAAATATATTATTGATTTAATACTTTGATATCTTTATGTAAGGAAAACAATGTTATTATTTAATTCAGTTGATTATCACGCAGTATTCTACGCATATTTAATACTTCGGTTTGTGTTTGTTTTAATAAATTCTTGGTTTTCCTTAATTATGTTGATAGTGGTTTTGTAGGCAAAGAATATGTAAATAATTATATGTAGCCGATTTTGGAACTCTTATTTATCAAGGATTCTTTTTTATTTTAATAGATTTATTAGAATCATTGATTTGGATTAGCATATATGTTACATACACACAAAAAAATAATTTTATAGTAATATTTAAATTTATATGACGTCATTTTGGAATTCTCATTTGTGAGGATTTTTTTTATTTTATCATATTTATTAGAACCAACAATTACAAAATATAAAATTATGTTCATATCTAAATATATTTATATTAATATTTAAATATATTTTTCATTGTAGCAGATTTTGAGAATGAACAATTTTATATGAGATATACAAATCTTTTTTTTTTTTTTT
>CACSLK010003174.1:13587858-13607224 GCA_902706635.1 Striga hermonthica
GTAATGTCTAATCACTAATGTTTTATATTTTATATCTACTATATATAATCTCTCTCATAAAATTAGTGTGATGTAGTATTTAATATTTTGTATTATTCATGCATATTTTTTTAGATATACACCAATTCATTTGTCCAACTGTTGTATAGAATTATCATATTATAATAGATCCATCTTAGGCTTCCATTTAAGTTCCAGAGGCACCAGTTCCTTCTGATTTTGGGGTTCCATTTAACAGTCATGGTCAGTCTTTTTGTATAAAGAATATAGAAATATTAGTGAATATTATATAGCTAATCAAGTATAATTGATATTAAACTAACAACTCATTGTCTGACTGCCTAAGTAAATTATCATATTATAAAAAGATCCATCTTAGGATTTCATTTAAATGCTAGAGCACCGTTACTTCAAATCTTAGGATTTCAATTAAGATCAGTATCAGTCTTTATGTGCATTGAAAAGTTATTAAAGAAATCGGTTCTTAGCAACGACCGATTATATGTTGTTGTTTTGACGTGTAAATAATAGATAAGAGATGTGCATTAGCATGTTCTTAAAAAAAAATCTTTTTTTTGATCACGACCAATTGTATGTTGTTACGCGTGTATGTAATATGTCAAGAAGAGTCAAGGTCAACATTTATTGTACGTTGGCATGTTAAGTAATGGATCAAGAAGAGTCAATGTCAACATTTATTATACGTTGGCATGTTTTTAAAGAAATCGATTTTTAGTCACGAACAATTATGTTGTTTGTTTCGCGTGTAAGTAATATAAAAGTGTTGAAAATATTAGTTTGTGTGGACGACGAGTTGCTCAGTTATTGAACAAATAATGTTGTGTACAAAAAAGTTTAAATAATATATTTTTTTGCATGAGGAACATTTTATGGTTTGATAATTTTCCTACGAATTATCACTCTTTTATTTATTAATATAGTTTAATTTTAATATTCTCTAACTTAAATGTAGCCCATGCATCGCACGGGTTACATACTAGTTCATATAATCACAAGAAACTGAAAAACAAAAGATAGACCGGAATGAATAAACAAAATTACTTCATAAAATAATCTGAGTACACGCAAATCCTAGAATCTCAAAGAGATTTAGCTACTAAACATATTCTCAATACTCAAAATAAATAATTCCATGAGTTCAATGAAGAAGAAAAAGAGAAAAGAAAGAAGAACTATTGTTGCCGTTAGTTCCCGGATCTTCAATCTTGACTTCCTCGAATCCCTCGTGTGTTTCGTGCTTTATCTAGGCCTCCAATAGTGTCAAAAGTCCCAAAACCGTGTTCTTTATGTCCCTTATATACTGTAGGGCAAATATGGGTCGAAAAAGGGACAAAATCGCGTAGGTTTCCTATTTCCCGCTGGACTGTCTGCGCGTCACACGGGTCGTGTCACTAGCCACACGAGTCGTGTGACTTTTCTTCAATTTTCGGCAAAGTTCCAGGGCCACACGACCACCCCACACGAGACGTCACACGAGTCGTGTGAGCCCACACGACTCGTGTCATGGGCCACACGACTCGTGTGGGAAAGCCGCACCAAAATCCCACAAAAGCTCGATTTTTCTCACCCCACACGACTCGTGTCACGATCCACACGAGTCGTGTGACCTGTCTGCACCTTATTTTCGTCGTTTTTTCATCCCGATTCCATCTTTAACGCTTTTTCGGGCATATTTCCTGCAAAACCAACGACAAATATACCTCTATCATAGATTAATAAATCAAACAAAATGGTGCACAATCCCACGATAAACACGGTTAAACATCACACTATATCACTCATAATGCATGAAAATATGATGAATGTCAACTCCCCCAAACTTAAACCCTTGCTCATCCCGAACAAGAACAAGAAAATCAAAACTCAAGCATAATGAGTGATATCAACTAGAACGGCTTCAATTACTTCAATGCAACCAAGAAAAATTCAAGTGATCATAACTATCATGCTTTCGACTATTTTCTTGTGTTTACCTTGAATCAGCAAACCCTCAAATAGGAATAATATAAGTGCCTCACTCACATGTTATCAATAAGGAGAGATACGCTCAAGTCAAATCAAACACCCGGTTAACTATATGTTTGCCAATCATCTAACACCCTACTTCAAACACAACTAGTAATTATGAGCTTTAAATCAAAAGGTCTTCTCGGGTTGTAACGTAGGCTATTTGGTCAAAGGTAGGATATATATGGGTAAAGTGGCTCAAATACACAAGCATACCATTCGAGTAAATAGACTACTCGACTATTCCGCTACTCATCCCTAATCAACATCAGTGTTTCTCATCCCAAACCAAAATAATCCATACACAACTCATAAATGCTCAAATCAAATTACAAAGAGAGTACTTGACCGTTTTTTTTTTCTTTTCTTTTTTTTTTTTCTTTTTTTTTTCAAGGGGGATTTACTTCTTCCAAACAAGATCAAACCGTAAGGACAACATTCCCTATATAGAAACATTGGAGGTCATCCAAGTATCCTAGAGTAGATTCCCATACTCATTATTTGCAAACTCAATCAACTCGTAAGAGGAGTAGAATCCCGACAGTTCGACTTGCGAGCTCCCTTTATTATTATTTTTTTCTTTTTTTTTTGTTCAAGCACCTTAAACGCGACTCAATCACGCCGCATTTAATATCCAATCATTCAATAAATAACACCGTTATCCAAATACATCCCGAACAATAGTCAACTCTTCAAAATAAACAAGATAATCTGGTCGACAAGAAAAGGGGCATAAGGCTCAAACGGGCTACTAGTGAAAAATATTTTTAAAGACAATGAAACAAGGCCAAACGAGCTAAATCAAAAACCGCCTAAATCATTTTTAAAGCTCATAATCACCAGGGCATTTTTTTCAAGTGAGAATCAAGGCAAATTCTAATAACTCGGGCATTCAATGACACACACAACAAGGAATAAAGGCTCAAGTCTCACTAGGATTAATATATCGCTAATTCACGGGGCACAAGCATTTTCATCTAGGCATGACAAATCACAACCCATCACAATCTCTCGATCACATCAAATTACCATCCACCATTCAAGTTATACATCCCATCAAATCAAAAGCAACAAAATACACGAGAGATAGACTCAAAATAAAACCTACTCCTAGAAAGCAAATAAACGTGCAAATAAATACATAAAAAATAAAATAAACTAATGCAACCTATATGCAATGCAAGATAACTGGGATAAGAACCTAAGATATGCCGCACCCCTACCCCAAACTTATTCTTTCGAGAAAGAACAAATATGAAAGAGAAAGTGGTATATCTTAGGGGACTAACTTCCTGAAATCACGGCTGAGAAGGGGGAAAATGTCCATCGTGTCGCTGCATCCAGTCAAATATCTGCTGGAAGCCGCTCGTCATCCGCTCCTCAATCCTCTGGTAGCCGCTATCCATCCTCTGCTCCAGCCGAGCCGTCGATGCACGGTTCACATCCCTCTAACCCCGTATGTCTATCATCAGCGTGCGCATATCCTGCTCGAGCATCTCCATCCTTTGATCCATGTCCGGCTCTCGACGACGATGCCTCTGCCTCTGCTGCTGCTGCCGCTGCTCAGATGCTCTGGAGGACTCCGGTATGTCCTTGTGTGGTCCCGGCTGCTCAGGTCTCGAACCATCTCCCACATACTGCACAAGGGCACCTACATCCTCGCCCTCGAAGGCTGTTATCTCATCCTCCTCCTCATCCTCGGCTGCTCGGTCAGCCGGATTCAGCCTCGAGGTGAGTTTCTGAAGATCCCCCACTACCGGTCTCTCCGCTACGGCTCGTGCGTGCTCGGGGGTATCCATCTTCAGATTTCCCTCACTGTGGAGCCCCGTCAGCTGTGAGTACGGGAGATGGAAATGGTCGTCCGACCTCTGTACGAAGAACATCTGACCTCGCAAATCAGTCCTCAGATAATTAAAATTAACCAACGCCGCCAAATCTAAGAGATCCCCTCCCGAGACTCGCCCCCATCGGAGTAGTCAATCTTCAAATGGTCGGCGATCATCGTCACGGACCCAACACACCGGAGTATGTCTGACTCCCCTTGACTCATACGGCACAAATGCTCGCCGACGAACCGTCCTAACCCGGGCTTCCTCTGCTCTATCAAACTCCAAAGAATGAAGGCTTCGGTCTTCGTGACCTCCCACTCTCCTTCCTAGCGAACAACGTGCTCGCCATCACCCGGTGCACATAACGGAGCACCGGGTTGCGGATGTCCGCTGCCTTCACTGACCCTCGGGCAAACTGGAATGATCCTCCTCCTCAAGAACTCAGCGTAATGGACCGCCAGAACCCCGACTCATCATACGTACTCATGTCTATAAAAACCCCTCGTCCTCCAAAACATGCATTGAGCCCAGCTTCATCGAGACTCCAATCTTGATTGTTCAACCGGAAGGTAATCATCTCTAACTGGTTGGTCATCACCCTTTTTTTCTTCTCCACGGTGCTCAAAAACTCAAGCACCATCCTCCTATATGTCCCCGGTCGAGTACCGAAGACTCCAGCCAAACCGATCCTGCTCCAAAGAGGCCTCACCGCCTCATGTATGCCAATAACGCGCTCGATGGCCTCATCGGGATACCGGGTTGGCTTAATAGCCATCTTCGCGAGCCGGGTCCACCTTTCCTTCTGCCAGTCGTGCGGCAGTATAACTCCCAACTCGCTTCCCGGAGTCGCTTCGACCTCGATATTCTCATTAGCCCTTGCTGGTGGAGGATTCTGTGGACGGTTCGGTGGACGGTTCGCACGAGGTGGGACACCGGCACCCCCGCTATTCCTTGTTTGCCTACGATTGTTCATTTTGTACCTACATTTGCAAATTCAATATATCAACTTCAATATCAATAATCAAACCACAAGAAATCCATCAAAGTCAAAACTCTCATTATAACATTCTCCATATCATATCATCCTCAAAATCCAATTCCAAACAAGTCCCAAAAAGAGAACAAATATCAACAATATTATCCAAATAAAGCAACAAAACTCATAACATATAATCAACTTCCCTACACATCACAAACTCAGAAAATCTTCACTCTTCCATGATCACAACACCAATCACTAGAATTTCTCATAAATCATAAACCACAAGCATGAACCAAAAGGAGAATTCATATCATTAAACTCAAGTACTACTTCAAGCAATTCAATCCAAAGTCACCGCATACTCACGAATGAGGACCCAAAAGAGAGCAAATATTAACTCAACACTAATCCATAATCAATAAAACCACAAGTTCAATCAATTCACCTCCACATCCTTTCTTTAATCATCTGAAATTCACAAAAATATAACCAAGGTCAAGAACATTAGCAATTAAACTCACAAACTAATTCACCACATGATTAACATTACTCACTTCCCCATACCAAACGATTATAATCATCAACCACAAAGTAAAGAGAGCAAATTCATCAACACAAGCTCGAACATGAAGTATTTGATAAAATTCCTCAACTAGTTCTTAGCCCTAATATCAAGCTAATGCTCAAAACACATCACCCATACCTCAAATCATCATCCAAATAGCGAAACTACAAGAAAAAAGAAGAAATTCGTACCTTCTTCAATGAATTCGAGCAAAAAATCCGAAATATGAAAAACCCTAGGTTGTAGAACACCGAATTTCGTCACTCTCAAGAGTTAAATCCTTCAAGTAAGAGATTAGAAAGTGTGTGTGTGTGTGAATTTCGTGAAGAAATCGAGCACAAGAAGCAAAAGAAATCGAAATTATAGAGAGATTCGAGAGAGAGACGAGAGAGACACGAGAGAACCGTGTTTGTTCGTGTGTGAGAAACTGAAGGAGAGAAAGGCTTATTTTTTTTTAAACTACCCAGGCGTCACACGAGCCGTGTCCAAAGGAGACACAAGCCGTGTGACGCTATTAAAATTATGCAAAAAGTCGCCCAGGGTCACACGACCCGTGTCCACAGAACACACGACCCGTGTGATGACACACGACCCGTGTCACAAACTCACACGGGTCGTGTGAAGAAGCCGTAGCCACACTTTGAATTTTTTTTTTTCTTCCAGGTCACACGAGCCGTGTCACTGGGCTACACGACTCGTGTGGACCTGGGTTTTTTTTTTTTTTAAATAAAATCAAACTAAGCCTATTCTAAAAAAAACTATACACTAAATCATTGGGTTGCCTCCCAATAAGCGCTTAATTTAACGTCTTTAGCTAGACGAATACCTGGCAGACCTTTAGTCGTTCAAATAGACGATAAAGATCATCTTGGCTTGCTTCGGGCTGAAGTATGGCTTAATCCGCTGAGCATTCACCACGAATGTGGTGCCGTCACTTACCGCCAATTCCACGGCTCCATGTGCCATCATCTTCGTAATTACGAACGGTCCAGACCACCTCGACTTGAACTTACCGGGAAAGAGCATGAGACGCGAATTGAAGAGTAGAACTTGATCACCTTCAGCAAATTCTCGCTTCCTAATCAATTTGTCATGGTATCTCTTCGTCTTCTCCTTGTAGATACGAGAACTCTCATACGCCTCCGTGCGAAACTCGTCCAATTCGTTGAGCTGCAACTTCCTTTCGAGCCCGGCTTTTTTGAAGTCGAGATTAATCTTCCTCATAGCCCAATAAGCCCTGTGCTCCAATTCAACAGACAAGTGACATGATTTACCAAATACCAATTGATATGGAGACATACCTAGAGGAGTCTTGTACGCCGTCCGATAAGCCCACAATGCGTCGTTGAGGTAATTCACCCAATCTTTACGACTTCCAATGACTTTCTCGAGCACTTGCTTGATCTCCCGATTAGCCAACTCGGCTTGCCCATTAGCTTGTGGATGGTATGTCGTCGTCACTTTATGCTTCAGTCCATACTTGGCAAGGAGACTTCCAAGCCACTTATTACAAAAGTGCGAACCACCATCGCTAATCAATGCTCTCGGAGTCCCAAAGCATGTAAGGATATTCGCTCTAAAAAAATTCAGCACCCCCATAGCATCATTCGTCTTGGTTGGCACCGCCTCAACCCATCTCGAAACATAGTCCACTGCCAAAAGAATATACTTGGACCCATAAGACACCGGGAAAGGTCCCATAAAATCGATCCCCCATACATCAAAGAGTTCCACCTCAATGATGTTGGTGAGGGGCATCTCATCTCGCCTAGAAATTCCTCCCGTCCGTTGGCCCCTATCACAAGATAACACGAACCGGTGACAATCATTATAAATGGACGGCCAATAGAAGCCGCTTTGCAACACCTTGATGGCAGTTCGGTTTCCCGCGAAGTGACCTCCACCCAGTGATGAATGACATTGCCTCATGATTTCTCCCCATTCCTCTTCGGAGACACACCTTCTAATAACCATGTCCGCGCACCTCCGGAATAAGTATGGCTCGTCCCAATAGTAGAACTTCACATCATGAAAGAATTTCTTCCTCGCATAATAGGACAAATCCGGATGTTGTACGCCCGACACCAAGTAATTCACATAATCGGCGTACCAAGGTAGGTGAGCTCGAATATGCATCATGTGCTCATCCGGAAAATCTTCATTAATAGGGACCAACCGATCATCCCCTTCAACTGGGCCCTCCAACCGAGATAAATGATCCGCCACAACATTCTCGCATCCCTTCTGGTCCCGGATTTCTAGATCAAACTCTTGAAGTAAGAGCACCCATCGAATCAATCTTGGCTTGGCATCCTTCATCGCCATGAGGTGTCAAATTGCCGCATGATCGGTAAACACGATTGTCTTCGTCCCAACAAGGTAGGGTCGAAACTTGTCAAACGCATACACCACCGCTAGCATCTCTTTCTCCGTAGTCGTGTAATTTACTTGAGCTGGATCCAACGTCTTGCTCGCATAATAAATCACTCGAAAGAGTTTATCTTGCTTTTGGCCCAAAGCGACCCCCACGGCTACATCACTCGCATCGCACATCAACTCGAACGGTTGCTCCCAATCCGGCACGATCAAAATAGGAGCACTAATAAGAGCCTTCTTCAATGTCTCAAAAGCCTGCAAACACTTCTCACTAAAATCAAATGTAACATCTTTTTCTAACAAAACACTAAGAGGTTTAGCAATTTTAGCAAAATCACGAATGAACCTCCTATAAAATCCCGCATGGCCCAAGAAACTTCTTACCGACTTTACGTTCGTAGGAGGTGGAAGTTTTTCAATGGCTACAATTTTTGCCCGATCTACCTCAAGTCCCGCGGAAGACACACGATGCCCAAGAACTATACCTTCCTTCACCATAAAGTGACATTTTTCCCAATTTAAAACAAGGTTAGTTTCTTCGCATCGCTGCAACACTCGAGATAAATTAGCCAAGCAATTATCAAATGAAGTACCAAACACCGAAAAATCATCCATAAACACCTCCATAATATTCTCAATTAAATCGTGAAAAATTGCCATCATACATCTTTGAAAGGTAGCACGAGCATTACATAAACCAAAAGGCATCCTACGATAAGCAAAAACACCATAAGGACATGTAAAAGCCGTCTTCTCTTGGTCTTCCAGAGCTATCAAAATTTGATTGTATTCGGAATAACCATCAAGAAAACAATAGAAATCATAACCCGCTAACCTATCAAGCATTTGATCCACAAAAGGCAAAGGAAAGTGATCCTTACGAGTAGCAGCATTTAATTTACGATAATCAATACAAACACACCAACCTGTTAAAAGCCTAGTAGCAACAACACCATCATGCTCATCTTTCACAACAGTCATCCCCCCTTTCTTAGCCACAACTTGTGTAGGACTAACTCATTCACTATCAGAAATGGCAAAAATCATCCCCGCATCTAACAATTTAAGGACCTCTTTTCTTACTACTTCTTGCATAATTGGATTTAGCCTACGTTGATTTTGAACACATGGCTTATAATTATCCTCAAGAAAAATTCTATGCATGCAAATAGAGGGACTAACACCTTTTAAATCACTAATCGACCAACCAATCGCCGATTTATGCCCTCTTAAGACTCTCAATAATCTCTCAAGCTCCGAATTAGAAAGGCAAGAAGAAACGATTACCGGAAACGTGTCATTCTCTCCAAGATATGCATACTTCAAGTGCTCCGGTAAAGGTTTCAACTCTAACTTTGGGACTCCATCTTTCTTTTCTCCTTGACTTGCACTTGGTCCCGGCTCATCACGTCTCAACTCCAAAAATGCGGCCTGCCTCTTCGGGATTTCCCTACAAGAATCCAACACATTAACACATTTAAATAATTTTTCTTGAAAAGGATCAAACAAAGAATAAGAAAATAATTATTTTTGAACACATAGATCAAAAGGGTCTTTAGACGAAGAAGTAATCATGTCATTGTCGAAGGAAGCCTCGACAACTTCAATCACTTTACATTCTTCGATCTCACCATCCTCATTATTATTCTTCATCACTTGATATACGGAAAATATGATGCTCTCTTCATCAACCCGGAGAGTAAGCTCGCCATTCTTCACATCAATCAATGCTCCCCCGGTTGCAAGAAACGGATGACCCAAAATTAGTGGAACCTCCTTATCCTCCTCCATGTCAAGGACCACAAAATCAGCCGGGAAGATAAACCCCTCGACTTTCACCAATGCGTCTTCCACAATCCCCTTCGGATAAGACAAGGATCTATCCGCCATTTGCAATGCAATCGTAGTGGGCCTAATCGTCCCAATCTCCAACCTCTTGAAAATTGATAGTGGCATGATATTGATGCTTGCTCCCAAGTCGCACAACACCTTCCCGAACCGCTTTCCTCCTATAATGCATGCTATTGTGAAGCTCCCGGGATCCTTGCGTTTGAAAAGCATCTTCTTTTGGATCATAGCACTACACTCCTCCGTCAAATTCACCTTCCCATACGCTTTGAGCTTCTTCTTCCTAGATACCATGTCCTTCAAGAACTTGGCATATTTGGGCATCTCCTGCAATGCATCAACAAGCGGAATATTTATTTGAACTTTAGTAAATATTTCACGAAATTTAGCATATTGTTCGTCAATTTTTTTCTTTGCAAAACGTTGAGGAAAAGGTAAAGGAATATTAGGAGTAGAAGTGTTAGTAGTAGATATTGGTTTCTCAGCCCCTGTAATTGCCGATTTTGGGGGCTCCACTACTACTTCCTCAACTTCTTCCTCTTCCTTGCTTTCCTCAGGCTCGACTTTTCCCGGCTCATTAGTTGGCATCCTCGGTCCCTCATACTCCAAGACACTCCTTAGACGGACGGCTTTGCATTGTTCCTTCGGATTCACCTCTGTGTTGCTCGGAAATTGTCCTCTGCTGTAGACTTCCAACTGTCGTGGCCAACTGTCCAATTTGTTGTTCAATTGACTTCATTTGCTTCTCTAAGGTAGAGTGCTTAGCCTGAGATTCGCCCATGAATTGTTGCGTTTGAGTCATGAACGAGGCGAATATATCTTCGATTGTCGGCTTCTTAGGCTCATTGATGACCCCGTTGGTCACCGAAAATCCGGGAGGTGGTTGTAGAGCATTATTCGGATTTGCATATGATAAACTGGGGTGATTCCGGTTGCCTTGGTAATAAGTGTTCCCCGCTTGAGGTCCTCAAAAATTTCCAAAATTCTGATTATTCACATAATTCACGTCCTCGACCGATTCCCCAACTCCTAAGCTCTCAGCCTTTCCTCCTTGCATGTTGTTTATCACCAATGCTGCTATTTGAGCTGCCATCGAAGCGGCTGAGTCCGCCTCATTCGTAGCCGCCACTCTCTTGAGCATAGTCCTCTCAACCGGCCACTGATAGCTATTCGATGCCATCTCCTCAAGAATTCGCTTCGCGTCATTCGGTCGCCTTCCCAAAAGGGCACCTCCAGCTGAGGCGTCCACCATAGCCTTCATCGGGCCACTCAATCCATTATAGAAATAGCAAATTTGGTGCTCCTCCAAAAATCCATGTTGTGGGCACGTCCGAAGGAGTTGCGTGTAACGCTCCCAGGCCTCGTATAAAGGCTCACCATCTTGTTGCTTGAATTGAGTGATCTCCGTCTGAAGTCTCAACATCTTACTCGGTGGGAAGAACTTCAAGATAAATTTCTGACGCATCTCATCCCATGTTGTCACTGTCCCGGCCTCAACAGAATTGTACCACACCTTGGCTTTATCTCTAAGAGAGAAAGAGAAAAGCCTAAGCTGGATAGCGTCCTCTGGGACTCCATTGTACTTCACTGTACCACATATCTCCAGAAATTGCGCCAGATGCGCATTCGGGTCCTCGATTGTAGCTCTCTCAAACTGCTCTTGCTGCACCATTCGAATCAAGGACGGGCTCAACTCAAAAGTATTAGCCGCAATTCTCGGCCCGTGACCTCCTCCGTATACTTGATCAGCATGAGGTTGGAAGATGTTTCGAACCGGTGTTCCTGGCTCTTGTTGAGCCTGTTGCGCAGCTAATTGGCGTTGTAGCTCCGCCATTTGTGCCTCGAGCTATCTATACCTCTCTTCACCTTGTTCCTCCATTGCACCTCTCAGTCGTTGTTGTAGTCTCTGATTTGCGTTGTTCCTTCGACAACTAGCTTCAATCTCGGGGTCAAATTTCAGGAGTGAATTTCCACTAGACCTCGTAATCATGCACGTGCCTGTCAAAACACACAAACCAAAAAGGATGCAATTAAGAACCAAAGTATTAAACAAAAATAAAAATGACTAAAGTAATATCTACCCGTCTTCTTCTAATATTAATTAATTTTAACAAAACAATCCCCGACAACGGCGCCAAAAACTTGTTCGCATAATATTTTTACTACCCGTAAGTGTACGGTGTAGCTGTAGAAAGCGACGAGCAAGGTCGTAATCCACAGAGACTGTTGTTCAACTAATTAAGTGCCAAAATATAGATGACTAAATATTATTTAGACTAACTCGAATTTGTATGGTGATTTTGATCTAAACTAATGAATGAATGGAAAATAAATTCTTAAGACTAAAGAAGGCTTATTCTAAATAAATCAAGAACGAGAAAATAGATTCTAGGCTATGCTTTCCTCGGGATTATTCTAGCAAAGTTTTCTTATTCATTCAAACCTTATTTAATTCTACCAATCGTAGGGATAATCGCTAGAGTAATTTACACCTTTCTCTCGAACAAGTTAAATCGTAGATATTAATTGCTATCTATCTCATCTCGGTCTCAAGATGAACAACTAACTCCCATAAGCTCCTAAGATTATAGTTCCCTCGCAAGATTCTATCAACCTCTCAGTCTGTTTAGTCTCTTACGTAATGAATTTCCCAATTCTAGCAATCAACTATCTCCTCTCGGTCTCAAGCCAATCACAAATATGCATAAATACGGGCCCTATATTCACACAATTCATATAATCACAAGAAACTAAAAAACGAAAGATAGACCGGAATGAATAAACAAAATTACTTCATAAAATAATCCGAGTACTCGCAAATCCTAGAATCTCAAAGAGATTTAGCTACTAAACATATTCTCAAAACTCAAAATAAATAATTCCATGAGTTCAATGAAGAAAAAAAAGAGAAAAGAAAGAAGAACTATTGTTGCCGTTAGTTCCCGGATCTTTAATCTTGACTTCCTCGAATCCCTCGTGTGTTTCGTGCTTTCTCTAGGCCTCCAATGGTGTCAAAATCCCCAAAACCGTGTTCTTTATGTCCCTTATATACTGTAGGGCAAATATGGGTCGAAAAAGGGACAAAATCGCGTAGGTTTCCTATTTCCCGCTGGACTGTCTGCGCGTCACACGGGTCGTGTCACTAGCCACACGAGTCGTGTGACTTTTCTTCAATTTTCGGCAAAGTTCCAGGGCCACACGACCACCCCACACGAGACGTCACACGAGTCGTGTGAGCCCACACGACTCGTGTCATGGGCCACACGACTCGTGTGGGAAAGCCGCACCAAAATCCCACAAAAGCTCAATTTTTCTCACCCCACACGACTCGTGTCACGATCCACACGAGTCGTGTGACCTGTCTGCACCTTATTTTTGTCGTTTTTCGTCCCGATTCCATCTTTAACGCTATTTCGGGCATATTTCCTGCAAAACCAACGACAAATATACCTCCATCATAGATTAATAAATCAAACAAAATGGTGCACAATCCCACGATAAACACGGTTAAACATCACACTATATTACTCATAATGGATGAAAATATGATGAATGTCAGCTGCTTAGTGGCTTCAGGGAGGCCATAACTGTAGAGGTTAACTCAGATCTTGTGGCACTTATTACTACTAAAGAAACCATAGATGCTCTATTCAGTATAAACACACACAAGGCACCTGGCCATGATGGTATGAACTCTTCTTTTTTCCAACCTTTCTAGTCTGTGGTTCAAGATGATATTTGTGCAGTTGCATCTAGTTTTTTTGCTTCTAGCAGATTGCTTAAAAGTCTTAATCATGCTTTTATCACACTCATTCCTAAATGTCAATATCATGTTTCCATGTCCCAATTTGGACTATATGCCTATTAGGGTTGAGCATGAGACTCGGAGTATTCCGAACTATTCCAAAAACCGAACTGAAATCACTCCGAACCGATAACCGTTGACCGTTTGACTTTCTCTAAACTGAACCGAACCGAACCGAAAAATAATTGGTACTGTTCTGGAGATTTCAAAAATAACCGTATCGAGAACCGAACTGAACCGTCTCGTACTGTACCGAACCGAAGAACCGAAATTAAGAACCGAATTATAACATTAGATGTGTTATTAATATATTTTATGTCAACTTTGATTCTATATAATATAGTAATAAATATTAACCTTCACTTAAGTTTCATGCTTAGTAATACTTCATCTACAATTGAATTTTTCTATAATAATTTAAAGAATATTTTTTTAAGAAAAAAAATATTATATTTTATTTAAATTTTAAATTTTCAATATTAGTTGCACAAATTTAGTTATAACTAAAATTTAGAGTTACTTATAAAGTTGATTTCAAAATAAAATCTTTAATATGAGGAATTACTGATGAATGTTGGTTTTATTAAAGCATACAAAAATTAAATAACTAAAATTTAGAGTTACTTCTAGAATTGATTTCAAAATAAAATCTTCAATATGATGAATTATTGAGGGATGTTGTTTTTTTAAAGCATATAAAAAATAAAATATAACTAGGTAGTCATTCAAATATAATTTAAAAAATAAAAAATCTCTAAAGATCCGAACCAAACCATACCGAACTGAACCATCCCAATAGTCCTGAATACCGAACTGAATCGAAAATTAAAAATCTCTGAACCGAACCAAACCGAATTTTTGGTACGGTTCCGGAGATCAAATTTTGGGATCTCCGAAGTTTGGTACGGTTCTGGAGATTTATCAATCTCCGAACTGTACCGACCCACGCTCACCCCTAAAGCCTATGCAATGTCATTTACAAAATTATTTCCAAAATCCTTGCATTGAGACTTAAGCATTGGATGCCTACTTGTATCAGTGAATTTCAATCAGCATTTGTCCCAAATAGACAGATTATGGACAATGTGTCTTTGCCCATGAAGTGTTTCATTTTCTGAAATCTCGTAGATCTGGTAATAAGTGCTATATAACTCTAAAACTTGATATGATTAAGGCATTTGAAAGAGTGGAATGGGACTCTGTTAGACTTATCATGCTGAAGTTGGGATTTTGCTTATCTTTTGTGATGTGGATATTGCAATGTGTTTCATCAGCTTCATTTTCTTTTAATGTTAATGGAGAGGTGTGGGGATACTTAACCAATCTAGGGGGTCAAGCAGGGAGACCCACTATCCCCCTACATTTTCATACTAATCTCTGAAATCCTTTGTAAAGGTATCCCCTCTCTATCCCACATATTCTTTGCTGATGATACTTTATTGTTTGCCAAAGTATATGTGAACCAAACATTAACCTTGTTAACCATTCTTCAGAATGAACACTCCATAACAGGCCAACAAGTTAACTTGGATAAATCTTTAATTTACTTTAGGAAAAACACCCCTCTGTATGGGCAAAATGAGATTTGCAATACGTTGATGGGCATTAAGTTCCAGACTTCCACAAACTACGTTGTCCTATCCTTGGGAATTGGGAAATCCAAAATAGCCACATTTTTCTAATTGAAGAGGATGTGAACTCTAGAATAACAAATTGGCAAAACTGATTCTCATCAAATGCAGGTAGGGAGGTGTTGATGAAAACTGTTCATGGAGCACTACGAACATACTCAATGTCCTGCTTTTTGCTTCTTATTGGTGTCCTCAAGAAAATTTCCACCATACTTGCCAATTTCTGGTGGAAAACAGTATGCAACAAGGATAAAAGTATTCACTAGAAATCATGGCAAAAATCGACTCTTTCTAAAAATCTGGGAGGCATGGGATTTCACGATCTTCACACCTTCAACAAGGCTCTTATCTTTAAACAGCTGTGGAGACTATTGACACAACCAAACCTCCTGGTTAGCAAAACTTTGAAGGCTAGGTATTTCCTAAAGGAAGATTTCTTTACTATCAAGCAGAAAGGGAATTGTTCATGACTTTAGGCTAGTTGGTTGAAGCAAAGAGACTCCTTCAAGAGTGGGCTGAGATATACTATCAAGGATGGCAAGAGTATTAGGATATGAGACCACCCCTAGGTACCCATATCCCTGGCCTTAAACCTCAATCCAGGAGCATATCAGCACCATACATTCTGTGGTAAAGAACCTTATAGATGATTCAAGCATAAGATGGAACATGAGGTTAGTGGAGGAATGTTTCTCTGCTCAAGAAGCCAAAGCCATATTAAGCATCAGTGGGCTTGATTCTCACCAGAAGGACCGGTTGACCTGGGAGTGGACAACTAATGGCAATTTCTCAATGGCCTATATTTACTCAAATTTGATACCTGACAAATATTTTGCCATGAACTCACCAGAATCAAGCAATGCTCATAGCACACTAAGAAAGGCTAGGATGAGAAGCTGGAGGTTGAAAATTAAGCCTTAAGTGAAACATTTTCTGTGGAAGGGTTTAAACAAAATCATATCTGTTAACTGCAACCTCAGTAAGAAAAGACTGCCCATTGATCGGACTTGTAAGATCTATGAGGAGGAGATAGAGACTCAATAACATTTGTTCTTTTTGTGCAAAAGAGCTAAACTCATATGGAAACTCTCACCGGTTTCTTGGGAAGGCGTTAGGGAAGACACACATAGCTTTAAACAGTGGTGGCCAAAGGTTTGCTCAATCAACAACTCACCAACCTCAGAAGCAAAGTTGCAGCTGTCTTCTTATATCTTTTTGGTGGATATGGAAGACCAAGAATTTGTGGGTATTTTCTAATATTTAAAGATCTGAAAAAGATACAATCAACTTAGCCATCACGGATTGGAATAAATTTCTTGTTGTAAATAACTCTATAGCTTAGTTTTCTCTAGTTGATTGTTTTCTTGTTGTTAGTTTGTTTGTTTAGTTTTTTGAAGATTAACTAGGTCCAGTTGTGACAGTGGTTATTCCTTTTTTATTGTCTCTTGGCCATATGGGTCCTGCGGTGTTCAGGGTAAGCGCCAATACCCTAGATTCTTAGTGATAGCTAGCTGAGGATGTTGCTCTTAATGGTCTAGTGGGTTCTCTTACCTTAGTGTGTTCGTTTGTATTCAGGGTTAGCCCTTGACTGTACATTTTGTTTGAGTAATATATCATATCGTTTCGATAAAAGAAAAATGTATTGATAAATTGTACTACCTCCTATTCTTTTTAAATGTCATTTTGGCATTATCAACTATTAACAAATTAAATGTCGTTTTGGATATTTTTTTACATATTTTTCCATTATTACCCTCATCGAGCTAATAAATACACTACGTCTTTTCATATTCACTATTCATCTTTTCTCAAAATATTCATCTCTATCCTCATTAATTAAGGTTATTATTGGCAAAAAAAATGTTCTTAATAACTGTGCAACTTCTCAAAACGACACTTATTATGAATAGGAGGGAGTATAACATATTGATTCCATATTTTTTATTTATCAATATTATTTAATAGATATATCTAATCTATAAAAATTACTGTTTTCTTATTCGTGTTTTGCACGAGATTCAAAATAGTGGGTCATACAAGGATTTTAAACCATAAAGCCGTTTAATGAAATCAACTGTCAACGAAGATTATTACTTAATGTGGTTTTACTAACAAAAAGTAAAAGGAGATTACTATAGATAGAAAAGCCAAGTTAGGCGCTGAAGGTAATAAGTTGACTTGCTTTAAAGGCCAAGATAGTGATGGCTTCGTATTCTGTTCATCCGAATTTCCAAATTTATAAAATTGGGTCTTGTCTGTAATTATAACTTAGGAGAATGCTACATTATCGTTAAAGTATGATTTCGTTGGTGCTTTTTAATAGATTATCTACACATGACTAATCTACATGTCTATTTAAGATTAAAAACCCAACAGAATGATACTATAACGAGACTGTAATAACATTTTCCTATAACTTATAAGTGGATGACTTTTAATGGTTTTGTGACCGAACTGTGCGCCAAAATTTGTGTCGAAAATTTTGAAAAAGTAGAAAGAAAACCCAAGCATGCACCGTCTAAGATGGAAGAGATAAATAAAAAATTAAATTAAATTAAATTAAATATAGGTAGAGAAAATGTAATCCCTCTTTAGACATCATCATTAAATTTGAAGACCAAACCGATGGCCTAAATCTATTGGATAATTGAGTGGATTAAGATTGCATAATCATTAAACCATATTTAAAAAGTACGAATGTAGAAAGTAGTAGTATTTGTTTATATATCTATTAATATAGGGATATTCTACGGTTCCGTTACGGGACAATTCCGTCGGGGTTTGTAACATTTAGATTAACTATTCACGACGGTTACATGATGATTTGACGGTTACAAATCCCGATTGAATGATTCTGTAACGGGACTGTAACATTTTCCATTAATATATTAATATCTATATCTATCTATATATATATAAAGAGGGAGTTGATGGAATGATGTTACTAATGATAGCAGTAAATGCTTCTTTTAGAAATGGTATCAACAATATTTTTGGAAATAAATATATAATTAGTATGTTTGCCTTTTAGATTTAATAAATCATTCATGATAATTAGTTAACAATTTTTTTTTGGAAATAAATATATAATTAGTATGTTTGCCTTTTAGATTTAATAAATCATTCATAATAATTAGTTAACAATTTAATATGTAATAAGTATTTTCTATGACTTGATTTTTAGAAATAAATTTATAATTAGTATGTCTGCCCTTTTGATTTACTAAATCATTCATGATAATTAGTTATCAATTTAATATATAATAAGTACTTTCTGACTTAAAAGACAATATTAATTAATTACTGACATATTTAGTGATTGAATTAAATGATATAATACATATTAGTGCCTATGCATAATATAAATATCATGAAAATTGGTGCCTACGCATAAAATAATTATTATGAGGCTTATGATTCAACCTGATTCAAATTTCAAGAAGTGCCTATGCATAATATAATTATTACGCCGTGCACTATTATTCAACCTGATTCTATTTTCAATTAGTGCCGCCTATGCGTAATATAATTATTATATTTGAAGTTTTTAAAAGCTATTAAATTGAGAATTTTAAGTAAACATTCTATATAAAAATAATCATAAATTTTAGTTTCAATTTTTCTAAAAATAAAAATCAATATAATTATGAGAATCATTCAGTATGAAAATATAAAAAATAAATTTTCATATGACTTTTCACCATATATTTAATAATATATATATATATATATATATATATATAGGTACATCTATATCTATATAATGGACCAATCCTTATTGCTATAATTAACATAATTTTAGGCGGGAAATTTTTTCGTCTATATTTGAAATTTAATTAAAATTTATTTATTAGCAAATCGTATGCATGAAAAACATGTTATTTTTTATACACTCAATGACTACTATTCAGTAACTACAAATTGTATTAAATTTAAATTTTGACCGTAGTTTTATTAGATATATTTTCAATGAGATATTATATTAATTTAATAGTAATTTATTGACAAAATTCAAAAAATTATTATGGAAATTGTTTTGATTAAATATATTATCATCTATGGTTGTACAAACTAATTTAGTTAATTATATTTACTATTCAGAAGCACTTAAAATATATAATAAAATAATTAAAATAACTATGTTTAAATCACACTAACTTAATAAATAATTTAAAATTTTAATAAAGGTTTATAAAATATAGTCAATTTAGTTATAAAAAGGTACATCCCTATTGAATACATTATATGCAGTGATCATACTATTAATAATTTAAATAATATACTAATACAGATAAAATTGTG
>CACSLK010003174.1:13640234-13650375 GCA_902706635.1 Striga hermonthica
AAACAACAGAACGTGGAACTTATTTAACCAAACATAATTCTCATTCATCAAGGAATAACAAGTGTAATATCCACTAAAGCAAAGCTTAAGTATATAACACCAACATGCCTGGGATCACTTGTCACAGATCCACCAGATACCTAGGTCTACCACTAGGTATTGGTAGATCAAAACTTGATACTTTTCAGTACATTTTAGACTGTGTTCAAAGCAGAATTCAGAACTGGAGATCTAAACTCCTAAGCCAAGCAGGAAAGGTTGTTCTTATCAAGGCTGTTCTTCAAGCCCTTCCACTATTCTCAATGTCTTGTTTCTTGCTCCCAAAATCTCTTTGTGCCAATATTATAAAGTTGTGTTCTCAGTTTTTTGGTGGAGCTCTGATGAAGATCAGTCAAGGGGAATTCACTGGAAAGCTTAGAAATATCTTTCTCTTCCCAAAGAAAAAGGTGGGCTTGGTTTCCTTGATCTGAATATTTTCAACACGGCACTTATTTGTAAATAGTTGTGGAGAGTGTACACTCAGCCTCATCTTCTTGTCAGTCAAATCTTAAAAAGCAAGTACTTTCCTAACTGCTCCATTTTTGAGGTTGTAAAAACAAGCAGCTGTTCTTGGCTTTGGTCTAACTGGATTGAGGTTCTGCCTACTTTTGCAAAAGGTTATGCTGTTGAAATCAGGAATGGGGCTACTACTAGAATTGCAGATGTGAACTGGGTCCCTAATTTATTGCATCCCAAACCTTCTCTGCTGTATCTTGCCAGGGAGCACCTTATTTGGGTCAAAGATCTTTTATTGGACTCTGGTAGGGGCTGGAATTCTTGGTTGATTAATCAAGTGTTTGATGCTCAGGACAGTCAAGCTATTTTGGCCATAAACACTTTGAAACATGACAAAGAAGACAGGCAGTACTGGCTTTTTAACAAGAAAGGGCACTTCACTGTGGCTAGTATTTATTCCTATTTGTCTGATCAAAAGCTGTTGTCCATGGATTTGCCTGGTTCGAGTTCCTCTTCAGGCCCTTCTCAATCCTTGATCAAACAGAGGCTATGGAAGCTCAAAGTGGTAAGTAAAGTTAAATTCTTTATTTGGAAGTGCATTGTTGGAGCTCTCCCTGTCAAAACAAATCTAGTAAAGAAAGGCATGAAGTTAGATGCAACCTGCAGCATTTGTGGTGAAGATTTGGAATCAGTGGTTCATGTCCTATTTACTTGTTCAAGGGCTGCAAACTTATGGAAGCAATCCCAGGTCACTTGGAGCAGTATGCCTAATCAAAACTTATCTTTCAGCTGCTGCTGGAACTACATTTGTTTTTTAGACTCATCAGAGACATCGGAGGCGAGGATCCAACTAACAACATATATCCTTTGGTGGCTCTGGAAAACTCGCAACCTCAGTATCTTCCAAAACAATCTCCTCCCTATTCCAGTCACTCTTAAAGCTGCGCATTTAGATTGGACTTCGTTTGTGGACTTGTAGCTTATTTTGCTGTTTTTTTTCTGCTGTTTTTGCTCTAGGCCCTCGGGCAGTGGAGTTTCTTTTTTTGTTTTGTTCTTGTTGTTGTTTTTGTTCTGAGGTTCTAGGCCGCTTCTTGCGTGTCCTTTCAGTTTTATTTCTCGGAGTTGGGTTGTAATATTCGAACTTGTTTTGTTTTGAGTAATATTATCATTATCGTTTCGAAAAAAAAAAGAACCAATACTAGCAACCACAAAAGAACACAAGACTCAAAAGAATGGACAAAAGGAGAATGCAAACTAAAAAAGAAAAAAGAAAAGGGTGTGCAAAGCGAAATGCCTCGAGGAGAATAAGCATCAACGTGCAAGCCGTTCACCTACGCTCAACCTCGAATCTCGCAACTCTCATTTAGATCCATTCTCCTGCTCGAGCTCGCAACTAGTACCTGCCAAGAAAAAAACACAGAACTCTAAACTCCAATTATTAAAAGATAAAACTAAAAGAGCAAAAAGGAAAATATCTAGGAAAGCAGTAAATCGCTTGGGTTGCCTCCCAAGAAGCACTTGTTTAACGTCATTAGCTTGACGAAACCTGTGGGGAATCAACCAGGATCCAAAAAGAAGTGATGATCATGCCACGCCTTTGTATTCTCAAGAAGAGGCAGCACGAGAAGCATGGCATGTCTGAGGACCTGGTGGGATCGGGTGGCAATATTCTTGTGGAACCGAGCACGAGCTCCAAGGATGGTAATGAAACAGCCCAGAGCTCTTCTCATCAAAGCTCCATAGTCAATCTCTCAAAATACGAGAGTGTCTGTGGAGCATGTCGAGCTAAATGGAGCCTTCTCGACGGTGTGGAGGGATGGCTTAAGTGAGGGACTCTCAAATTTGGACCCAGGAGTTTCCTCCATCAGGATATCACCCTCAATATCTGGAAGCGCATCTTCCTCTTCTTCAGTCTTGCCCGAGTGAATCTGATAGACACTAATAAGGGTCTCATCGACTTGTGGCTCAACTGATTGAATCTGATCCATTATACCGTCAAGCTGCACCACCAATCGAGTGCATCCAACCACAATCTCTCCCAGCTGAGTTGTTTGGACTGACACACAAGCAAGAACGAGATCGTGTTTTCCGTCAAATGTCAAAGTGTCCTCCTGATATTCATTTTCCACGGGAAAATCGGGGAAAGAATTGTAAACTCGGTCCTCCATAGCTCGAATGCGTTCCGCTAGGTTCTCGGTTCCGACCTCAAGAGTTTTCTTTCGGGCTGTTTGGGAGGTCAGAATATCGAGAATTCTATCAAGCTTAGCATCGTACTCTGAGGAGTCCACATGGGACTCATATGATTGCTCAAACGATAACGGATTCCATGGTTGCTCGTAAGGGAAGGCATATGTCTGGCCCTACTCCCACGAACCGTAGCTCGACCCATTTTTCTAGTAGTGAGCGTATGTGGATGCGACTAGGTAGCCTGAGTTCATTGGGCTCTTTGGTCAAATGCCCTGCACACAAAAAACAAAAGAACCACACGAAGCTGCGAAAAGAAAGGAAAGAAAAAGAGACAAAACAAAAGCAAGGAGAAAACAAAGATGCACAAAAGAAATAACAAAAAATGCAAAAAATACAGAATAAAGAGAAACACGAAAAATAAAATCAATACCAATGTCAAATATCCTACTTGCCTTCCCCGACAACGGCGCAAAATTTGTTGTAGCAAATTGTGTTTTTCCCGAGTACGAGATGAATCCCTACCTCGGGTCGATCTCTCGAAGAAGGCGGTTCGGAATCTAGAGTCGATGTTTATTGCACAAAAAGAAAAATAAATCCTAAACACTCTAATCAGATTGGGGTTTGAACTATCAACTAGAAAATAACAGAAAATGCATAAACAGAAATAAACGCAAAAACATGAATCAAACATTGATAAAGAAGCAAGGAATTTGGGGATAAATATTTTAGTCTGAAACACAATTATCGGGCAAGCGATCTTTTGGTTAAAGGATTCGAATAACCTACACGTTTAGAGATTCATCCTCAATAACTTTTCGTAACAAGAGAATAAACATGAACAAATTAACGAGTCATTTAATACATAGGCAATACTGTTACGAACAAGCCTATTTTATGCGAGCTAGATCCATCAACTCCTCCCCTTACGGTTCTAAGAGTTGATTAAATTAGACTAGACGCGAATTAATCGACTAATCTCTTAGAATTAACAACATCAAACCCGAATGAATCATATTCAATTGAAAATCAACCGCAAATTGAAGTGCCACTCTTCAACAACATTCAACTTTCAAGCATCAAATTTGAAAACCATATTTGAAATCAACTCGCATAATTTGAATAATCATCAAACACAATAATCACAAACGAATTCAAAATATCATCCCCTATCCCTAGCTAATCGGATTAGCTACCCATATAGAATTTAACAAAAACATTCATAATAATCCAAGCATTCATATCCATGGTTTAGATGAAAAGGAAAACTTACAATTGATAAAGAAATTGAGTGTTGAATCCCAAGTACAAGCTTTATCCGAAAAATAGAGACGAAATCAATAAAATCCAAGTGTAAGATTCAAAATCTAGAGAGAAATATTCAAGAAAAACGAGTTTAGAGATGTTATTTTAGGTTTGGGAACAAGTCCCAATGCAAAGTACTCGAAAAAATGAACAAAGTCAAGTTTATAAAAATTTGGTCGCGACCTCCGCTGCAGTGGGGAGCTCCGCGTCCGCGACCTTTCAACTGCAGAAGTGCTCCGCGGCCACGGAATTCCTCCGTTGCCTGCGGTGAACAAAATTTGGTTGTTGCGCGCGGCTTTACGTTTTGGGCATCTCCCAAAGCTTCTGAACTACACACTAAAAACGTGCTTTGCGCGACTTCGCGTTTTGGGTTCGTTTGAGCTCGTCCGAACTTAGAATCGAGTTCCGCATTACCTGTGTGTTGCCAATGAAACGCTCTATTTTATTATCCTTCCACAACCAATTTTGCCAGAAATTCGATTCTCCCGAAGCTCTCGACATGCACACTATAAACAAGGAAAAACCGTATAAATACACGAGAAATAGAAAGAAAACCAAAATAGAGTAAAACACATAACAAACTATAAAACAACCTAAAAACCAACGAAAAGACCTAAAATGGAGGAAAAAGAACGACAAAAAAAACGAAAAACGTAACAAAAATGGGACAAACATCTATCACAATCATCAGGACACCAGCTCTTTGAAAACCCTCAATGCTAGCTCCTAGAGCAAAGAACAAGTGTTTGAATACCTCGTCATCTCGTTGCAGTTGGACAATTGTACCTGGACTACGAACACGCAACATGTGCAAGTAATCGGGAAGCCGCCCCCATGATTCTTAATGACTCCCATAAACTTTTTCAAAAGCACGGTGTCTTGCTCGGAGGGACACATTGTAGCTTATCGACAAACCATGCTCCTCCCGCATTTGATCAATAAATCTCCGTGTAGTTGGGTGTAAATATGAGCGAGAACCTTAGAATTACCCGAACGGTGTCAATTGTGCGTCAAACTCCCTTCGCATGTATGCTCGAGTTTCAAAGTAGTGATTCTCCATACATTTCGATTTGCCCTGGCACATAACTTGTAAGAACACCCTTCATACCGACAAATAGATAGTAACCTAGAAGTGCAGGATTGGAGTGTTCGATACTCAACCTTATGTTGCAAGTGATACGGTTGGATATCACAAATCAACTCATCTTACGAAAGAAAGATAGAACCCAAAGATAATTCTAAATTTTTCGAGGGTAATTGGATGGGTTGTCTATCTGATCCAGTTTTCATGGGCGGGATAGGAAGGGACCACATTCGTGGCTCAACGTCGGATTGCCGTGTGATACCTGGATTCATATATGCAAGACTTTCAACCTCAATATGGTCGGTAATTAATCTTAGCACTTCAATATGCTTGCAATACCACGCCCTGAAAAACTTGAACATTTGCTTCTCATTGACCTCTTTGTCTTCGTAGCCTGAATCATCATTGTGCGCGTTGGTTTGGTCATCATTATTGGCATAGTCACGAGAATGACTTGGTTGATTCGAACAACCCGCGGTTTGATCATCAGCGCCCCGAGGATATCCAGTATGTGTAAATAAACTAGGGCCTGTTTGATGTGAATATGGGGCCTCGTGGGAAAATACATAACTACCAACACCAAAAAAACTAGGAAATACACCTTGGGACGCCATCATTTGCGTCAAGCTTTGTTGCGTCGTCCCCAAAATCCCTACATTTACTCGCTTCTCCAACTCCACGTAAAAATGTTGGGATTTCTTTGTTCTTTAATCAGCTCTAAGATATCGTCACTGGATTAGATTTTCAACTTCACAACTCGTTCCCTTCCATCAAATACTGCCCACAATATGTACTCAAAATTACAAGGATCGGCATTCAATAATGCTTGAACACGAGAAACTACTTCAGAATACATTTGTCGGTCGTAATTTATTCTCATAGCTCTGCCACTCCACCAAAATATGAACCTTCGGAAAACGTACCACCATAGCTCACGTATACTCTCACGCGGTTGCTAGTCATTCAAATAAGTGAACAACAAAAGGAGTTAAAACGAAAGAAACAGAAAAATGCAGTAGATGAATGGTGCAAACGTTAAATTGTTAGAGATCACTGTTTTTTTGCCTGCATGATAAATGCAGAGACAAAATCCTCGCCTGTGAAAAAGCAGTCAATTAATGAGGTGCGTAATTTATGCGGATGATATGAGAACGAATTTCGAATAGTCGTAAAATTGTCAGGTCGATATGGCCCTGCGAAAAAATAGCGCATAATCGTCAAATAAATTTGATTTGGTTATCCAATTCTTAAATATGCGAGCGAAAAAATATCGCATAATTGTCAATTATCCAGCAAATATTGCGAAAGTTTTTCGCATATTAGTAAATTATGCGATTGACTTGGATATGCAATTACCAGAAAATGCGAAGTCAACAAATTATGCGAAGTATATGCGAAAGATTTTGCATAGTCATAAATTTTCAAGGTCGATATAGCCTTGCGAAAAAAAGGCGCATAATCATCGTAAATTATGTTGCAGCCGATTTAGATATGCAATTCTTAAAAATACGAAAGATGTTCGCATATTTGTAAATTATGCATTTGATGTGGATATGCGATTACTAAATATGCGAAATGTTTTCGCATAGTCATAAATTATGCGGCCGGTTGGATATGCGCTGGTTTATTTGAACATGCGAGCGTAATATCACATAGCATTTCGTAAATTTTGGAGTGTAAAAGAAGTTATTTGATGGAGGTGGTGTGTAAAAAAAAAAAAAAATATATAACGAGGTGAAAAAAATTTTGGCCCTTTCCAAAAATGAAGATAAATAAATGAAAAAAGAAAAAGGAAAGAATGGAGTCACAAAATTCCAGAGAGACGACGTGTTTGACTTTTCCATTTAGATTAATGGAGGATTTAATTTAATTAAAACTTTTATTTAGTTAGAGAATACAGAATTATAAAAATGGAGGAACTAAGTAGAGTGGAGATGTATCTGCATATTCCTCTTGATTAAACTTCTATGGAATCCTTGCAAATTTATCGTAAAATAACTTGTCTATTTTTGTAGAGGACATTACTCCTCTGTAGGCGATGGATTGGTGTCTAGCAGTTATTAAAGTATCTACAATGTTACATTGAGTCTATGCTTATGTGCCATGTAAAATAAACCTAAGAGCACTCACTTTGGGTTTCTTAAAAAAAATCACATGCCATGTAGAAAATAGACCTAGTCTATAAAAAAATGTTTCACAATGCAATTAAAAGTAGACCTAGTCTAACTTATTGGACCCAAGTGCAAACCTACCTAGTCATTAATTGTTCACAATTTTCTTTTCTTTTTAATAGGCAAAACACATTTTTTTTGTATGCATTTATTATTACTATATTTTTATTGGTTGTTTAGTATTCTAGACCTAGTACTTTTTTGTTTTGCATTGGATAAATTTTTGATCTTTTAGCTTGGGTTTGTCCATGTCATTATGGACTTAAGTCTATTTATTTGCCACATATGCAAAAAGAGACCCAAAGCATTGTGGATACTCTAAGTGCTGAATGTCTGGACAAAAAATATATAAAAGTACCCAAATCGACTCCAATGCAAAGAGATTGGTTTATACTTTGGTCTAAAATAGACTTAAAGATAGACTGTGTGCACTTGCATTGGAGTATATATTATTCTAAATTGAGTTTATTTCTTACGTGGCATGTATATTTTTTTAATGAACCAAAAGCATTGTGAATGCATATGGATTTATTACTATTGTATGCTCTAGATATAATTAATAAAACCTATTTTATTATATTTTAAAAATCTTTAAATATAAAAAAAATATATATGGGCGTCTGAATCTCTTAGAGTATCTCCAATGTTGTTTTTGAGATTATAAAAAATCATCCATACCATCAACCTTTAAAAGTGTGTTACTAATTTATTCTCCAATGCATCTTATCGTGAACTATTTCATGATGATGTAGATAACATTTAATGTTGTCAACGTTAAACTCACTTTCTAATATCTAACTAGTTTCATCATGTGCATATGCATAAATTACACAAAAAAATAACAAAAGTTCTTTTATATAAAAAAAATACAAAAAAAAAAAAGCAAAAGTTATTTAATAATATGTATCACATTAACTAAGTAAGTTATTTAATAATTAATACATCTTAGCTTACTCTTTTAATTTAAATAAAAATATATTATACATGTGAAGTTTTATATATATTAATGACAATTGTTGTATGAATATAATGAATAATATAGTTTTCTATATACTTTGAGCTTAATAATAATAATAATAATAATAATAATAATAATAATAATAATAATAATAATAATAATAATAATAATAATAATCGTAACAGTGCCTCCAAAGTAAAAAGAGTATAAATTTAAAATCGACAACCTTATATACCATACAAATTACAATTTTCAAGAGATTTGGTGTGTAAATTATATTAATGACAAATTATATGATAAAATATATTTACAATATAGATTGTTTCATCTAATAATTGTTTGCGTATAATTTGTGGTCAAAATTTTGGAATGAATACAATTGAAAGAAAAGATATATAATATTATAGTCTAACTGTTACATCAAAATATAACATTAATTACCATTACCAATATAACTATACCACAATTAAATTAGTTTGTAAGACATTATGATTACAACTTTTATTAAACATTACAATATTTGTTACAAAATGAAAGATGTAAACACAAATTAAAAAGAAATCAAAACTTACTATATTGAGCGGAAAATGAGTTTGGGCGGAAAAATGTAGGTTAGTGAAAGAAATATAGAGATGTAGATAAGTGAAAGAAATGTAGGTACTATGTATATAGAGAGAGAGAGAGTAATTCTCATATGAGAATGGTAGATAATGAAAAAAATATAAATGAATTTGGATAATGGGATCAATCATATCAATGGTTAAGATGAAGTCAAAATATGATCAATCATTAATGACAATGTGGTAATTATTTTATCATAGTGGGTCAAATATGTGCATCTCACCAATAATTAAGGGTAAGTTGGTCAATACATATATGATTATGTGGAACCCTAAATATATATGTTCTCTCCCATTAATCATCACCATCATCTTACTTTTTCTCACGATTTGCGGACACACACACGGCGGCCGACGCCGAGAGACCCGACGGAGCCAGGCCTCATAAGTGCCTTCACACATCAAACCGTCGCCGTTATACCGCCCTCCGACGCCGCCCCTGTAACAACCCGCTATTTTGTAAATATCATAGTCAAATTTTCGTAAAATCTTTTTTAAAAGTACTTATTAATTTGTGAAATCATAATTTGAGATGCTACTGAAAAACTTTTCTTTTCTGAAAAACTCGTTATCTTTTCTGAGTTAAACTGTTAAGAAAAACGGATTATATTTAGTCAAACTAGCATGTAATACTGTACAAAATCCGACCGGTAAATCGGATCAAAATCTGAAAATCAACATGCAAGTCTGAAAAGCTAAAAGTGTCAGCGGAAGTAAAAAGGTGGCAAAATATATATACAACAAAAGTCTGAAAGATGGCATAAAGCCAAAATCCACGACCACCAGCTGAGCTCACACCTCCAGACCGACCATGTGACCTGAAAAAGAGAAAGGAGTGGGGGCGTGAGCACTAAAAGCCACTGTGCTCCGCAGAAACTCGTGCTGAAGTAAAACAGTAATAATAATTGCAATACCAGGATCAACAATATATATATAATCTGTGGCTGGTACTGGTACTGAAACTGAATCTGCTGATCAACAGTATATAAACTGCTACTGGATCAGAAATTGTATCTGCAGGCTATAAAAACTGCGCCAGAGCCTATGTGCACACTCTAGTGGGCAGATTACGCCACTAGAACTTAAGATGGACTTACGGCACATGATCCGACCACCACCCTAAGCGGACCTGAATATACATACCTTGAACATGATAGTTGTAATTATACTCAATGTAATACTCAGTCTGAGTCCCCACCTGAACTGCTGGTTTGAAAAATGTAAGTGTTTATTGGCTGCTGACTGATCAAACTGTAAAAATATATAAATAAACAAATACTAAGTACTATGCTCAGACTGACCAAAAATAGTAGATGCTCGACTT
>CACSLK010003174.1:13746018-13766420 GCA_902706635.1 Striga hermonthica
GAGTGTCACTGTCTTTGTTTTGATATATTGTTTTTCTTGGTCTTTTTTTCTTTTTCTTTTTTCTCTTTCTTTCTTTAGGATATGGTCTCGGTTACTTTTAATTATGGTTGATCTAAGTTACAAGTTGGGATTACTTTAATGTTTATTGAAATTACTAGTAAAACACCCGTGTATTACACGGGTCTGTGTATTCCACGAGTATTTGTTAAAAAATTATTCTTAAATTTTAAAATTAATGAGAAAACTATATTAAATTCAGTTCATTTTTTTTAAAATATATTACTATATATTTTAGAATGATATGTGTTACTTATGACTTACATGTGTTATATTATATTAGTTTTTATAACTTATATTTTTAAGAATGGGATGGGGGGTTGAGGCTATACCCCCGACCTGTGAATATAATGGCCCAGCTAGGGCTAAAGAGTCAATGATCTACATCCAAGTCGGAAATACATAAAGCAACATCAAAAGTAGAGAAAATAAAAATAAAGAATAAAATACAAGGATCACAAAAGAAAAACCGATGTGGATCTAAAATCAAAACCTCAAAAAAAAAAAGGCCGTCTTGGTCAGGGTGACCTGTCATGGAGTCCAAAATGTCAAAACTAGTCAGGGCAGGTGGTGGCGGTCGACCGAATCTGAAGGATGGATACTCTAACTGGTCCATCCGAATGAGCGTCCGAAGCCGGAGGGGAATGTCCTCAGGAAGAAGGGTGCGTCTCTGGGGTATAGAAGCCCCCGTGCTAGCAAGGAAATCAGCAGGCCGATTCCCCTCCCGGAATTTGTGTGAGACATGGTAATGGATCGAGCGGAGGGTGTCTCTGATACGCATAAGAGGATGCTGGATCTGCCATGAGCCCTGGTGGCCAGATGTCAAAAGTGTGATGACAGCCGCAGCATCCATCTCTATCCAGACATGAGAGGAGATCGAGGTGGCAATCTCGAGGCCAATCTGGAGCGCCTGAATCTCTGCATCATAACTCGAGGAGGCCCGGAGTGGCCCATGGAAGGTAGAGATGAGTGCCCCATCATGATCCCTAATCAGGCCCCCTCCTCCAGCAGCTCCGGTATGTCTGTCGAAAGCGCCATCAGTGTTTAGCTTAACCCAAGGGGCCTTGGGTTTCAGCCAAACAACGGTCCTGGGTCGTGGATGCTGGACAGGTAAAGGAGGAGGTGGCCTCAAACGATGGGGCGGTGTACACCCTGTCCAGTCTCTCGTCGTGAGTCTACCCAGGGCGGTGAGAAGAGAGAGGTGTCTGTCAACCTACAAAATAATGTGAGCACAAGAAAATATAATATCCCTATGCTTCGCATTATTCCTATTTGTCCAGGTGGCCCATAGGATCAGACAAGGAATAAGGAAGCCCACATGTCTACTGTGTGTGCGGTGTAAGAAAAAACTCAGAAGCTCAAAAAAACTGTCTGTAGTGGGTAGGGGTATATGAGTATATCTGGTATAGTGCTCCCACACTCTCCTCACAGTCTCACTCTCAAGGAAAAGATGGGCGAAAGTCTCGATCTCAAAGGTACCGATCTCAGCACAAAAATGGCAGCGGGAGGGGAAGGAGAACCCTCTCGCCTGCATCACAGTGTCAATGGGAATCCGCCGTAATAGGAGGCGCCACAAAAGACGGAAATGGCCGGGGTGAGAAGGTCAGTCCATATGGCCTCGAAGAGGCGGTTTGGCCGGTTGCCCAGCCTCACTTCTCCCCAGGCTGAATACGTAGAGAATGCACCCGAAGATGTAAGTCTCCACCTCATGCCATCCAAACCTCCCTCCATAATGGGAATCTGTCGGATCTGGTCAATCTCTAGACTACTAAAACCCCCACCCTCACCAAGAATATCCTCCATCTTATCTCTATCCCAAAACCCTCCCGTCCAAAGGTCCTTCACCTGCATAAAAGGCAGGTGAGTGACAGGCCTAGTGCTCGAGAGAGGGGCCTCGCCGAACCACCACTCATCCTAGAAGCTAACCTCCCCAGAACCCAAGATCCAAAAAATGTGCTCCTGAGCACGCCTGCCAACAATGGTGAGACGTCTCCACTGTCGACTGTCCCGAGCGGTGGCTGTCACCCTGCAAGAATGAGCAGCACCACCAGGGCAATATTTCCTCAGGAGGTATTGGGCCCAAAGGGACTTGCCCTCCCTAAGGCGCCACCACATCCTGTAGGAAAACGCAGTAACCATATCAGAGAAACGCCGAATCCTGAGCCCACCCACAGGGTGGGGACGACAGATGGAGTCCCACTTCACCCAGGTCTGCCGCCGACCGCGCGAGCCCTCGCCATAGCTCCAAAAATAGCGGGCTAAGATCTAATCCAACTCATGAATCGTGGACTGGTGGGGGTCAAGAACCGCGAGAAGGTGAAGAGGAAGGGCACAAAGAGTGCTCTTGATCAGAGCAAGTCGGCCTCTGAAGGATAGGTGTCTATGAGACCAGCCAGAAATTCGGTCAATCATCCTCTGACGGACATCAATAAAAAGCTCATGGGAAAGATGGCCTTTGTACAAGGGGGCCCCAAGGTAAGGGATGGGTAAGTCTCCACGAGTAAAACCAGTACGCTCGTGAATCTGGTGAGCCCAATGGTCTGCAACGTGGTGGTCCATGATAAAGGAACTCTTACTAACACTGACTAGCTGGCCAGATGTCTCACTGTAGTGGTCCAAAAGACTCATGAGAGCAACTAGCCCATTATCATTCGCACGAGTGAAAATGATAATGTCATCCGCGTAAGAAAGATGGGAAATGGAGGCCCACAACCACGCGTGCTGTAGGTCATCCTCGGAAAATCGCGAATGAAGCCGTCGAGGCAGCGAGAGAGATAGTCAGCCACCAGAACAAAAAGGGAGGGGGATAAAGGGTCCCCTTGACGAAGGCCACGGGTAGAGGGGAAAAAGGTCGTGGGGCTACCATTAATCAAAACGGAGAATGTGCAGTGTTCCACACACGCCTCCACAAAGCTAATCCAATGGTTAGGGAATCCCATCCGAGCCAGTACCTCTCTGAGAAACGACCACTCGACCCTATCATATGCTTTGGCCATGACTAGCTTCAGCACGAGGTTCGGGGTTCGTGTTCGATTCGCATGAGAGATGTCGTGTATCATCTCCTGAGCCAGTAGGATATTATCACTACTGACTCGATCCTTGATGAATCCACTCTGATCCTTTATATTATCATTAATAAAGATAAATATAAATTATTTTTTCATACAATATGATCGAAGCTCATCAAAATAAGATTAATTTGATATATTACATATGTAAAACTGATAAAAAATACAAAAGTTATTAACTTTTATAACTTATATCATATAACTACTTGAAATATAAATATATTAGTTGATAAATAATTTTATTTTTCTAATTAATATTAAAAATAATTTTATTATTGTTATAAAGATAAAGATAATTTTTTTTTCATACAATATGATCGAAGCTCATCAAAATAAGATTAATTTGATATATTACATATGTAAAACTGATAAAAAATACAAAAGTTATTAACTTTTAAAATATATATACAATTCAATAGTTATAATAAGGAATGATATTAAAATGCAATTAATACATGTAACATGACCATAAATAATCAACATATTTATGGTAATTCGAACCTAATTATTTTTGGTTTAGAATTAAATTAAATTTACCCAAGCCTAATAACGAAACATGTAATTTTGCCACATAGGATTCCGAAGCACCAAAAACAGCCACGTAAGCTCAGTGCGTTATGGATTAATATATAGGGGGAATTATCACTGTCACCTGCACAATCAGTGACAGATTTAGGAATTTCAGTCAGGGAGCCCGATTTTAAATCTTATAACGAGCTTGTAGTTTAAGTGGGAATGCTCATTTCATATAAAACTATAAACATATAAATATCGATATGTGTAGTGTAGCATTAATTTTTACAAACTTAAAATTTGTATCACAGTCAAACTTAAGAAAAAAAGAGAGAGAGAGAGATTTAATGTATTTACAATATAGGTTCATTGTGTATATATAGTTTATGAAAAAATAAGTTTATTGGTTGAAAATTTAATTTAAATTCAACTTTTGTAGCACATTGCATAACATTTTTGTTGATGAGAGCTTGTCAAAGAAGAAAATAAATAAATTTTAAAACATGTGAGTACACTAATAAAAAAGTAAAAAATTAATATTAAAAAATGTAACAGTCCAACTAAATAGTAGGTTTTAAGTAGGCTTTATAAATCACTAATTCTATTTACAATTAAGAGACCAAAAGAGTAAATCATTATAAACATTTTAGAAAATTTATATAAAAATATAAACTATAAGGTTTGTTAGTCTATTTTTCAATAAACGAATAATATTATTAATTTAAAATATAATAGCATAGAAAATAAGTCTTAATTATTAATAATTTGTAAATATTTTTTGTACATTTTTATACATATTTTATAGTATTTTCTTTATATACACATATATTTTTATTCTTTATATCTATATATTGATTTTTTTTTAAATCAAGGGGCCCACGAGCCTCCCTGGGCCCTATACAGCCTCGTCTATGCGCGGTTTGATGTTAAAAATAATGTACATTAAAATATTATGTATTATATTTTAAAATATTTTATTAAATATAATATTAGAATTGAATATAGATGAAAATATTATTTATCATATTTTAAAATATTTTATTTATTATAATATTATAATTTGATGAATTGTATTCGTTATTATCATTATCATCATAAATTATAATCATAAAATGACAGAGATCGATGACTCTAGAAACAACAACATATAACTGATTGTGACTACAAAATATCACATATTTTTTTCCATAAAATGTTCAAATTAAATAAATTTAACTTAAAAATATATTAGTGATATTTGTCACAGTAGTGGCACTTCTTGAAACTTTTTTCAAATATTTCTCGATAATAACATAATCTTCATCATTTCTGAAAGAATAAGGACATTATTTTTATTCTACACATCAACTGGTATAGAATAATTCAAATAAAAATATAAATATATGAGCCAATTAAAATTAAAATATATTAAATACTTAAGAAACAAAAATACAAAAATGCCTCAATTTCGATCCACATATTTTTCACATCTTCTAATTGGCAAAATAAATTCGATTTTTATGTGCATGTCAGATTGACGTGCAAGATAAATCACATTTTGTAAAGTGTAATAAAAACAAAAGTTTAACAACCATTAGCAAATTATGCTATTTATATTCATAAAAACTTATAGTTTCATATTGTGGACCAATAAAGAAATAAAAATGTATGCCCAAAACCCTTCTCGCCGAAAAACATACGCCCCAATTCTTGTCGCCTTCCTCCGCCTAATCTCACCGGATTTTTGCTTCCCAAAGCAATTGACCGGGATATCTGGTATGCATCTCTTCGCCATGTTGGAATCTGTGAGGATCTTGTACAAGTCACGATTTCAATAGCAAACGTAAACATATGCGCAACGGATCTAAAGGTTTGATGTAGGTTGTTGGCATCGTCGACTGGTCATAAGGATGCTTGGAGGTCGTTGCATCATCGCGGTGGCTGGCCAGGCTGGTCGGGATAGTCGTCGGCTTCTCGGCACGACGACGATCAGCGGTCGGCTGGAGTCGGCGGGTTGCGGCCTTCGAGTCGTGGTTCGTCAACTCCGGTAGATGATCACGATGTCGCGGTCACCTACGGAATCTTTTACTGTATTACTCGTACACCTCTTTAACTTGTATCAGTGAAACAACAAGAAGAAGATAAAGCTCGAACAGAAAACTAAGAGAGAGAGAGAGAGAGAGAGAGAGAGAGAGAGAGATTATGGGTGTGCGTGTATATTGCACGTAGGGAGAATTCTGATCTCTTCTTCTATTTTCCATGAGCTTAATGATGTATATATAGAGCTACAGTAGGGATCCTTAGGAGAACAGGAATAGGGCTTCTTAGGTAATAGACTAATTGTGCGGCTAAGCCCACTCTTCCAATTACTTAAATAATATTACGGTCCACTAAGGTAATATTATTGCACTCTCTTTTCCTATCCCAAATTACATTTGAGACTCCAATAATAATTACTCGAATTACCTTTCCATGTTTAAGATATACTGTCCATTAATTAATTTAATTACTGATAAATCAAGAATTAATTAATATATTATATTACCAAAGCTAGCGCTCGTTCATTATATTATTATTATGTCGGAATTTAATCCACCTGCAGTGTTTAGCATAGCAATCCTTCATGAACTCATTTCAGAGACATTATCAAACTAACGCACATGGTGACCGTAAATATATTAACAACACATCCTACATACAACTATATTACCCAAGAGAGTGTACTAATGATCCAACGAACTGAACCTCAAGCGAATCAAAGTAATAAGTATTGCATGTATATGTCTTTCTAATATCTGATGGGTTAAGAGAACACATTAATTAACCAAGACCTAGTTCATTTACGAAGATCAGTATAAAATGAACTTCTCCTCTCTGGGATCCGTTCCATACATAATTGTACTAGTGCAACTAATCAGTCAAGACCAACTGTACCGTTGACACTACAACTCTTCTAATGCGATATTCATTTCCATCTAGGTTGTAAACCAGTAATTCTTGTTTCGTAAGTCACTGATAAATTGATCTTCTGTTCACCCGCTAATGAGCCATTTTATCTAAGTGCAAAACAACAGAACATAGAACTTGTTTAATCGAACATGATTCTCATTCATAAAGGGTAGAAGTGTAATATCATCTAAAGACAAGCTTTTAGTATATAACACCAACACGCTGTACATCCTCTGTCCTGTTAGCGATGCTTCTCTCCTCTGGTCGAGGGGTGTGAGCAGATGTTTGGGGTCGTGCATCTCCGATTTGTCGACAATGGTTGGCGCCAGCACTTCGTTGGTGTTTCTGGGTGGAGGGGCGCATTAGTTGAGGTTGAGTGTGACCCGTGGTGTCTCCTCTCGTTGTCTTCTATGATGTACTGGCCTCTGTTTTTATGATTTCTCTCTGTTTTCGATGTGCAAATTCCGGTCGACGGATTCTTTGAGTTGCTGTGGAGCTGGGTGGAGCGCTATGGTTCGTGTCGGGTGCTTCTGTGCGGCCGGGGCATTAAGGCTGATGTTTTCTCCCTTCTCTCTATGTCTCTGGTGTTGAGACTGGGGAGGACCGGCGATTCTGGAAGTAGCTAGTGGTGTTAGCCATTTTCGGGGCGACGGTGGCTTGTGGGTCAACCTCGGTTTTTTTCGGATAGAGAGCGGGTTGACTTTTGGTTTAGTTCGGTGACTAGGAATACGTCTTGCTAGGCAGATTGGAAATGTCACGTGTGGTTCTCGAGCTGCGGATTTCTCCTTGGAGTCGTCTTTGTACACTTATTCAGTTCGGTCTCTTTGCTGTGGGAGGGCTCGTTTAACTTTAGTAGGTTCTTAGTTTATTTTTATGTTGCTGTGTGGTAGGTCTTGTGTTTTTGGTTCGGGTCATTGGCTCTTGTACTTCTCGATAGCGTGTGAGTATTACCCTGTTGGGGTCGTTCTTTCGCAGACTTCTCTTGGGAGCTTTTCAGTGTTTGTAGTGTGTTTTATGTTTTTCTTTCTTTTTTTTTTTCGAAACGACAGGATTTATATTGCCCAAACAAAATGTACATACTCCCATACAATAGGCTAACTAGCCTTACAACAAACCCACTAAGGTAAGGGAACTCCCCAAAGAGTAAGAACAACCACCTCAGAAGAATAACTCCAAGCCTGGGTGCTGGCACTTACTCCTAACCACACATGACCAAAGCCAGGTGCTAGCAAAAAAGACTAACCACTGTCAACAAATGACCTAGCTAGACTTCAAAACTCTACAGCAAAAACCAAAACAAAACCCAACTAAACAAACAAAAAAAACTAAGAGTTCACAGCCAGATAACCATTTCAATCCTGCATGGCTAGAGAAATTGTGTCCTGCTCTGATCTCCATATATTCGAAAAAACCCACAGGTTCCTCGTCTGCCACATCCACCAAAGAATATAGGATGATAGCTGCAGCCTAGCTTCAGAAGTAGGTGAGTTGTTGAGCAAATATACATGAGGCCACCATTGTTTAAAACTGATTGTGTTCTGCTGAATTCCTTCCCAGGATACTGGAGAGAGTTTACATATTGCCTTAGCTCTTCTGCACTGAAAAAATAGATGATCTTGAGTTTCCAGCTCTTCTCCACACATCTTGCAAATCTGATCTATCTCCAGTCCTTTCTTGCTTAAGTTACAGTTGACAGGTAAGATATTGTTCTGACTTCTCCACAAAAGATGCTTAACCTTAGGCTTGATTTTGAGGTTCCAGCTTCTTTTTCTTGCTTTTCTTGAAGTTTTCTGATCTCTGCTTGATTCAGGACTGTCCATTCTCATGCATTTGTCATATATCAGTTTAGAATAAGCTGATGCAACTGAGAAGATTCCTTTTGCTGTCCATTGCCAATAGATTCTGTCTTTCTGATGTGGGTCCAGACCCCTGATGCTCAAAATTGCTGAGGCTTCATGAGTTGGGAAACATTCCTCCACTAACCTCCTGTTCCACCTTCTTCCTGATTCATCCAAGAGCTCTTTGACCCATGTTAGTCTTTTGGTTGCAATATTTCCAGTTTGAGGTTTAAGGTTGGAAATATTCGGGATCCAGGGATGATCCCAAATTTTCACACTCTTTCAGTCCTTAACATTGAATATCAGCCCACTTTTAAAGGAGTCTCTTTGCTTCAACAAACTAGACCATAGCCAAGAGCTGTTATTTTTCTGCTTTGCTGAAGAAGTCTTCCTTAGGGAAGTACTTGGCTTTGAGTGTTTTGCTAACCAGGAGGTTGGGTTGAGTTAGCAGCCTCCACAATTGCTTGGATATGAGGGCCTTGTTGAAGGAGAGCAAATCATGAAATCCTAGTCCCCCAAGCTTTTTAGGAAGAGCTACCTTATCCCAGGCCTTCCAGTGTATGTTATTGTTTCTGCTGTTACTAGTCTTCCACCAAAATTTTGCAAATGCAGCAGCCAAACTTTTTAGAACCCAGTAGGCAACAGAAAACATGACATGGTGTAGGCAGACATGGCCTCAATACAGCTTTAATCAACACTTCTTTACCTGTTGTTGATAGGAATTTGTTTTCCCAAGTGGAGACTCTGGATCTCACAACTTCTTCAATGAAAGCAAAAGTTGCAATCTTTGATTTCCCAATTCCCAGGGGAAGGCCAAGATAAGATGTTGAGCTTTGAATCTTTATTCCCAGCAGAGTGTTGCAGATTTCCTCCTAAACTGCCAATGGTGTATTCTTGCTAAAGTATATTGAAGATTTCTCTAGATTGACTTGCTGACCTGTTATGGAGTTGTAACTGTGGAGTATGTTGAGCAGCACTGAAGCTTGGTTCACTTCTGCTTTTGCAAACACAAGTGTATCATCTGCAAAAAATAGGTGGGACAGGGTGGGGCTTCCTCTACAAATCTTTATCCCATCCAAATTCCCTTTAGAAATCTCACAATTGATCAAATATGAAAGAATCTCAGAGATTAGAATAAAAATGTAGGGGGACAGTGGGTCCCCCTGTCTAATCCCTCTAGAGGGGTTGACAAAACCACAGACTTCCCCATTTATGTTAAAAGAAAAGGAGGCTGAGGTGACACACTGCAAAACCCACATAACAAAAGTATTGTTAAATCCCATTTTCAGCATTATAAGTCTAATGGAGTCCCATTCAACTCTATCAAAGGCTTTAATCATGTCCAGCTTAAGAGCCATATAACATGTTTTACCAGATCTATGAGACTTAAGGAAATGGAATACTTCATGGGCTATTATCACATTGTCCATGATCTGTCTTTTTGGCACAAAAGCTGATTGGCATTCACTAATACAAACAGGTAAGCAAGGCTTAAGTCTCAATGCAAGTATTTTGGATATAACTTTATAAATAACATTCCAGAGGCTTATGGGCCTTAATTGAGAGACTGAAACAGGACTCTTACATTTGGGAATTAGAGTAATTAGAGCATGGTTAAGGCTTTTAAGAAGCCTCCCTGAAGCAAAAAAACTATTTACAGCTTCACATATATCATCTTGAACTATGGGCCAGAAAGATTGAAAAAAAATAAGGAATTCATACCATCTGGTCCTGGAGCTTTGTGGGGGTTAATGCTAAACATAGCTTCTCTGATTTCTTCAGATGTAACAGGTGCCACTAGATCTGAGTTCAGTTCTTCTGATATGACTTCTCTGATTCCATTGATTAGGCCATCACCAGTGATTTTGCATTCTGAGGAGAAGAGTTTATGATAGTATTCCTCTATGCAGTCTGCTATCTCTTATTGGCTTTCTCAGAATGTGCAATCTTCTTTAATAAGTCTATGGATATGATTCTGCTTCCTTCTACTTGCTGTGTGAGCATGAAAAAACTTAGAGTTTTTATCCCCATGCTTAAGCCAATTAATTCTAGACTTCTAAAGCCAAAATTTCTCCTCCCAACTGTAGGCATCATTGAGCTCTTTCTTCATCTTATCCCATTTTTCCCAGTCTCTTAGCCCACCTTCTCCATTCATGTCTGCCAATGCCTTATTGAGCTTTGCAATTTTTTGAGCATTATCCGATTTAAAAGAGCTGCTCCACTTCAACAGTTGCACTCTTTTTTCTCTAATTTTTTACTGAAGAGAAAACATAGGAGTGCCTTCTTGAGGTTTAGACCAGGCCCTGCTGATTTGATCTTGAATCCCTTGCTTCTCTACCCATCTTGAGTCAAAACTAAATCTTTTTTTCCTGGAATGATTATCAGTTGAGTTGCATAAGAGAAGAAGGCTGTGATCAGAAGAACTTCTGAATATGTTGGTAACTTGAGCACTCTGATTAGCAGACATCCGAATGAACCAAACATTCTATCAATTCTTTCTTGCACAAACCCTTCCAACTCTCTGTTATTTCCCTAGGTGTATGGATAACCTACCATCCCAATTTCCAGCATCTCCATGTCACTAATGAAAGAATTGAAGTTCTGGAATGAAGCTAATGATCTAGCATTGCCCACTCTTTTCTCATCAGGTTGAGTGATGTCATTGCAATCCCTTCCTAGAAACCAATAGTCACTCCAGCTGCTCTTTCTAGAGATAAGATAGCTCCATTGGTTCTCCCTCTCATTCTTGTCTGTGCTAGCAAAAAGGAATATCCCCCAGCCTACCCTAGACTTAACTTCATCCCAATACTCAATCTCTATGCAAAATGAGGATTTAAGAATCTTGAAAATCTGGATGTTACCATCCCAAAAGAGGAGGAGCCCTCCACTCCTGCCCAGAGGCTCCACTGAGGTCCAACTATTTACAACCCCCAGATTTCTACAGACTGTCTCCACAAAAGCATTCTTCTTTTTAGTTTCAGAAATAAAGAAAAAACCTGGGTGATGGAGACTACAAATCTCCTTAATTTGGGAAACTGTAGAGAGGCCACCCACACCTCTACAGTTCCACACCGCAACCTTCATTTAAACTGTTGGGGCTGTTTAGGGCTGGCCTTCTCTACCTCATCATTCAATCTCTGTTTCATTTCAGGCTGTTGAGCATTTTCTGTTGTTTCCATTCCAGCTGATAGATTCTCAGATGGTAGCTGTCTCTTGTTGTTGATCTGTTTAGGCTTGAGAGGTTCTTCTATTTAAATTCCTGTCATTGGCTTCCTTTTCCACACTGATTTTGCTCTAGTCTTCTCCTGCTGAGAATTTGGGAGAGAAGATGATTTATGATTAAGGGTTTGGTCTAGGTTTGAGCTTGGGGTGGGAATGTTGGGATTGATAGTTTGTATTTCTGTTTCCAAGTTGTATGAGACTGTGAGTGGGTGTTGTTTACTGGCTAAGGGTATAGTAGGATTTGCTGTGATTGGATCAGTATCATTGGCTTTTATGGATTGGTAGGGATAAATAGTACTAAGGGCAGTATAATTGGCTTTCTTCTCAAGGTGAGTTTGGGGAATTTGGGTGTCAGTTTCCATGTTAGTGGGAGCAATGAGGGGGGTTGTTGGTTGGCTAATGGTGTGGTGAGATTTAAGTTGGGAGTTTCCTGATTGCTGGTTCGCTGTGGTATTGGAGAAGAAACAACAGTTAGGGCTTTATCTGAGGATTTATAGGCAGATAGGGATTTAGTAGTAGGGTTTAAGTTGACTTGGTTAATGTTTTGGCTTTGAGAGGATGAATTTGGGGATTGAGAAGAATCTCTGGAGTTGATGTTGTTGAAAGCCGCACTCTGAGCTGAGTAGTACACTATATCCCGCGCTTTCAACCATTTCCCATAGAGGCCTTTTGCAAGACATCCATTGGCAATGTCAGTTGCTCTTTTCTCACAACTTTTGTCAAGGTGTCCCAGGTATCCACAATAGAAACAACAGTTTACCAGCCTCTCGTATTTGAATTGGATTTGAATTCTGGTCTCTCCCATTTTCAAGTATATGCACATGAGCAAGGGCTGATTCACATTTATAACGCCTTAAGTCTTAAGCATTTCCCTGCCAGAGGGCCAACTTGAGGGACAGAGACATCTATGGTTCTTTTAAATACTCTGCCAATTTTAACTCCCACTTCTGTGGATATCCAATGGATGGGGATATTCCACGCTTGAATCCAGATTTCAATCTCTTGAAAGCACGGGTGTTCTGCCGTAATGCCTTTTTCCCATGGATGCAGCTTCAAGAACTGGTTTTCGTATGTCCAGTTGATGCCTTTACTCACCTTTTCTTTATCTTCATTGTCCGCTAAATTGAAAGAAGTTATTTAGATTTCTCGCACCGTAACTGTTGCCTTTATATACCACATTTGACTGATAGCCCTTCTGAGCCCTATGATATTAGCTTTCCTCTGTCCCAGGATTTTTCCAAAGAGACTTCTTGAGCATTCCTCCTCACTGTTCTGCACATCGTCCAGATCAATTTCGACTTCTTTCTTTTCCATCCCTTCTAATTGGATGGATTCCAGTTTCTCAGCCAGAGCGTCCCCCATGAAGACTCTCAGATCTAGCGGCACTTGAAACTCTTTCATAATTCAGAGAATTCTGCTAGCATATAATTAGGGAAAGAAAGAAACAAAACAAACACTAGGGCAACCAAAGAGAGAAAGGTCAGGAAATCTAGGGCACAAAATAAAAAATCTAGAGATGACGAGAAGAGATTTATTTGCTGAATAAATGGGATAAAAGTACTTTTGAGATGAGGATCATACCTGCTTCCGCCGGAATCGTGTCTCCTAAGAGGACTCAGCTCTCTAGAGAGAGAATTTTTAGGATGGTCAAAAGTACCTTCATGTTTTATGTTTTTCTGGGTATTCTAGCATTGCTAGTATCAATTCTAGGCGGTCTTCTGATATGTTCTCTCAGTTTTCTCAGTTGTTGGCTGTATCATTCAGCTCGTGGCTGTATCTTTGTACATTTGTGCGTTTTTATATAATTTTCTCTATCGTTTTGAAAAAAAATAAACAAATAAAAATGTGTGTAGTTACTCTAGTCACAAAATTATGTAACCTCAAATTTAAGCCTAAATGAAACAAATGATATCGACTAAAAATAAATTAAATTTAAAAAGTTATGCATATTGGGCTCAAGCTATTCATTTAATGAGGACCGAATCAATATAAAAGACCTCATATATAAAAAAAAAGTTCACTATATAATTGGGTGATAAATATATATTACCTTTGGTAACGTCGAACACTCGGACTAGCTGGAAATCGGCTCCCCTCCTTCTTCCTCACCGGTAAAACGCCGGGTACCTGCAAAACTCACATATCAGAGGGATTTTTTGGTGAAGAGCCTCCGATGATTAAGTCAATATCACTCCAAAACTCAACTCTCAAAGAGTATAATGGAAAAATCGTGCTCAAATCATAAAACACACCCCTATATATAGGGGTGAGATACCTGTTTCTAGGGGCTGCCCGGTTAAGTTGAGCTGGCTTACCAAAACTGCCAAGGGACTGCCCGGTTAAGATGAGCTGACTACCTAAAACTGTCTGGCCTGGCCGTTCGTACACACATAGTGTACGTATGTCAGAGAAGGTTATTCAGTGCGGACCAATCAGGTCGCGCCAAATGTTCTTTGCACATGGGGGTTCGATTCTTCTGAATTCTTCTGCGATCTTCTTAAAGGCTCTAGTGTTCGACCAAATCTAGGCCAATCCTTGGACTGCTCTCAGTCCGTGAAGTGGTCGATCAAACGACAATTTGCTCGACAGCTCGTGATGTTCAACCACAACCATCCTGTTTGATTCTGCCCGATCGAGCCAACCTGCTTGGTTTGCTTAACTCGTTAAAATCAGTTGAGTGTGCTGATTTATTCCTTTAGTTATAATATCCCATATAATCTACCACCCTAGTCTAGTCGAGTCTGAATGCTTCGATCTAAGAGTAGGTTTTTATTCATCCGTTCGATCGCTGCACTTTCGACAATATATCAACCACGTGTGAATGTTCCCCTGGTTTTCGACCATATTTCATTTCGACTGCCAGTGTGAAGGTCAACTTGCCACCTACTACATCTGTCAGATACATCAATCATTGTGTCTCCTCGCGATTTGCGCTCTTTTGTGTTTCGTGCCTCTTAAATGTTCCCAGCTGTTGGATTTCACCTTTAATCCAATGGTTACTTTTTTGATTCTTCAACATGCTTCAATAATCATCTATAAATAGCCATACTTATAAATTTTCATGCTTTCTCACCTTCACCAAATTTTGCATTCACTTGTGCCCTAATTCACTGTAAATCCAGCTTTCTGCTTTTAGCAACCAATCATCCGACAATTTCAAGTTTTCCGACGACTCCGACGACTTCTCCCTACTGAGACAATGTGTAAGTCCTCTCACTCTTAAATTTGTTTTTTTTGTTTCTCAACTTTCATGAATTTCCGTTCGCCTTGCCGACACAAAATCCTCTTTCTCTTTTTCTCTTTCCCTCTTCAATACACCATAAAAAATCTTCTCTTTTGACGTTTTCTCCCTTTATTTTTCAGATTCTGCTAGTTTGAGTGAAAATGACCATTTTTCCGGCAAGGATATATCCTCCCCTTCTTCGTCCCCGACTCCTCAACTGCCGCCTCACTCTCCCTCCAACTCCAATGAGGATATTTATCAAGCTATCCCTCTCAACGTACTTCGACCAATCTTCCCTGCACAGACTCAACCTGATTCTCTTCTCCGCCAATCTTCTCATCCAGCCTACGAGACAAACGTAGATATCCTCGACCAAATGCCCCATCGTCGCTGTCGCCAAATTTTTGGCATGGACGATGCGGCTAATGCAGCCCTCGAGGTGGAGGACCACGAGGTCATCCCCCCAACTGCTGTCATTCCAACCAACATCAGGACTCCCAAAACAACCAACAACAAATCCTTGACCACACCCATTTCTTCCCAGACTCCAAGAATCAAAACTTCGGCGAAACCCCCTTCTTCTAAGACCCCAAAGACAATAAATTCCTCTTCTAAGTCCACCAGTATCCAGTGGCTCGACCACGACAAATTCGGCCATTCTGAGGCCATCTATAGCCTTAGTCAAGGCGATACCTTCGACCATCCTCCTGAGGATTGTTTTACCTTTTTCTATATTTAATTCGATCTAGGTATTTGTTTTCTTATCTGTCCCGATCTGTTCGAGATATGTGTTTGATTCGGCTTTCCCTGGAATTAACTTCCACCCAGCAACATTCGCTTCTTGACTACCTTTATCATTCTTTCTCACGTTCGTCTGTGTCGATTCGACCTAGACTTTTTTCATACTGGTATATGCCATCAAAACAGGCTAATGGGCTCTACTTGAAAAGTAGGAACAATGCCCACTTTATTTCTGATGTCCCCTCGAACTGCCCGAAGTGGAAACGACAGTTCGTGAATGTCGAGCCTCATGACTCCTATCTTTGGTCTCCTATAACTTGGCTCAAGGAACTTCCTTTGAGCTCGAAAATCCTCCCCAAAATCCCTCTTCGACCAACGTATCTCTGTTTGGAATTCCAAACTTGTCGCCTCAAACACCCTCCTAAATAACGACAGTCTTTTACACTACTGCGGTATACTCAACCGTAAGACTTTGCCTCCTCCCGATGAAAAAACCCTAAATTCCATTCGAGTAGATTGTGATCCAGATAATTTTTGATAAGCGTGCTCAACTATAAATTGCTTATTTTTGTACTAATTTTTTCTTTGTTTTTCTTGCAGAGATACCCAGTGTCTCCTTGGCTAAGAGAAAAGTTTCTCTCAATAAAAAATCGACCAAGCAGTCGGCTCCCAACCGTCTGACTCGTCCACACCTCAGCGCAACCCTTATCCTATCACCTAAGGGTTTGAGGTCCATTCTGCACCAGGCCAAGTGCCATTGACCACTCCTCTCTTGACCGAAGAGCAGAGACAAGATGCTTCTGATTCAACCATTTCAGTGGTCGAACAGCAACTACCTTTCACTACTAATCTGACCACCTATGTGGTCGAGCAACAACCATCTCTGAACTCGAAACAGCTCGAGAAGGTCTTAGGCAAATGCCCCTCGACGAGGAGGGCGAAGACAACAACAAACGTCTCCGAGTTAAAAAGACTTTACAAGCCATCACTCATCTCCCTTCGCTAGAACGGGCCAGTGGGAGAGAAATCGTGTTTTTTTCAAGGACATCCTTCCTGTTGTCGATCTCTAATGTGGAGGCTCTAATTTCCGAGCTCGGGGAGAGTTCATTTTCCACCTGCTGGCATAGGTCAACTTTTAATTCGCCTTTATATTTTACCCTTTCCTGCTTCAATTCTTTGTGTTTATTTTACTCTTTTGCGTCGATGATAAAGCTTGATCTAGCTGGTCCCAGTGGTCGATGAAGCGATGTCTGGTTCTAGTTGATCCATTGCTGAACTGGAGAAAGAGCTGTCCGTCCGCTAGAACACCATCAATCGACTCACATAGTAGTGGTTTGACCTTCAAGAGAAGAACATAGCCGTTAGGCAGAGCATGACAGATAAAATCCAAGTCCTCGAGCGCGTTGGAGGCAGAAAAAGCTTCTCGTGCGGCTGAGAAGGTCGCTCAAGAAGAGGATAAACTCCGGTTCACGAATGTCGCCGCAGTTAAGGATCGGCAGATGTTGTGGTACAGCAACATCGACCAACGCTTTCTCAGAGACGTGAATAAGTGGTGGCCAACTACAAGGAGTCACTACTGTTTTTGAAGGAGGTGCAACAGTTAGGAGCTGACTACTTTCAATTTGCGATGGAGAGGTCGAGTGAGAAAATCGCCGAAGACGATTTCGAGGGTGCCCTCGACGTGGAGGCAATATGGGATGCTATGCCCAAGGTGCCTAAGTATTTTCGAGGAGATCCCGATATGCAGACCAATCATCCATGGTGGTCGAAGTCCCTCGAGCGAACTCTGGCTCGCTCTGACAACTTGAAGAAATATTTTGAGCTGCCCGATGCCAACATGCTACCCGTCTCGATGTCTCTCGCTTTGTCCGAGTCAATTCGTCTGCGGCTATTGTCCAATGTGACTGAATCAACCTCTGGCTCGAGCCAAAAAGTCTTGCAGCTCTGGGAACCACTCCAAGAGCCCAACGTCGAGCATACTCTCCATGGTATCGCCACTCAACCTGATAATGTCGAAAGCACTTTGACCACTCCTTAGAAAGTTTGTAATATTTGTATTTGCCCAAAACTTGAAACTTGTACTCTATGTCGTAATAGTTCTGTATTGAATGAATTTATTTTGTTTTGAACGCTTACTTTGAAAACTTTGACCTTATATGAATGCATGTCGTGGTTATTTTCTTTATATCTTTCTTCGCGGGAATGTAAAGGCTCATAAGACATATTCACCTTTACTCGGTTATAACTCCCTGAATACATTAGTTCAAGTAATATTCGACCATAATAAACAAAGTCCGTATCTCTTACTCTCTTTAATTGATCATCTATTAAGGTATCTCCCCTTTGAAAGATACCACAAAATTATTCCAAGTTACCTTGTAAGTCGACCAACCACTAGGGGATTATTTAACTTTGCTTTTATCACTTCGAGCACATGTCTACCCTCAAAGGAGTGGTCGATACCTGCGACCATCCAACCTCACGACCTTAGTCATGATGGGTTTTATGCTCTGAGCAGCTCGAGCACTTCGAACGGCTCTAATATTTTATGAAAATGCATTAAAATTTGCTCCAACTATCTTACACCATACATATACTATTTCCTTTTCCCGTCCACTTGCCCATCCCGAAAGATGTTCAAAACAAGTGGCCACCCAACTTCATGGCCTTAATCATGTGGATTTTTTCCTTCGACCTCTTGCCCACCCCGAAGGATGTTTAAAACAAGTGACAACCCAGCATCATGACCTTAATCATGATGAATTTTTTTTCCTTCGACCACTTGCCCACCCCGAAGGATGTTCAAAATAAGTTGTCACCCAGCCTCATGGCCTAATCATGGTGGATTTTTTTTTTACTTCGACCACCCCGAAGGATGTTCAAAACAAGTGACCACCCAACCTCATGGCCTTAATCATGGTGGATTGTTTTCTTCGACCACTTGCCCACCTCGAACTATGTTCAAAACAAGTGACCACCAGCCTCATGGCCTTAATCATGGTGTATTTTTTTCTTCGACCACTTGCCCACCCCGATGGATGTTCAGAACAAGTGACCACCCAGCCTCATGGCCTTAATCATAGTGAATTTTTTTCTTCGACCACTTGCCCACCCCGAAGGATGTTCTAAACAAGTGACCACCCAGCCTCATGGCCTTGATCACGGTGGATTTTTTCTTAGACCACTTGCACACCCCGAAGGAAGTTCAAAACAAGTGACCACCCAACCTCATGGCCTTAATCATGGTGGATTATTTTCTTCAACCACTTGCCCACCTCGAACTATGTTCAAAACAAGTGACCACCAGCCTCATGGCCTTAATCATGGTGGATTTTTTCTTCGACCACTTGCCCACCTCGATGGATGTTCAGAACAAGTGACCACCCAGCCTCATGGCCTTAATCATAGTGGATTTTTTTCTTCGACCACTTGCCCACCCCGAAGGATGTTCAAAACAAGTGACCACCCAGTCTCATGGCCTTGATCACCGTGGATTTTTTCTTAGACCACTTGCCCACCCCGAAGGAAGTTCAAAACAAGTGACCACCCAACCTCATGGCCTTAATCATGGTGGATTGTTTTCTTCGATCACTTGCCCATCTCGAACTATGTTCAAAACAAGTGACCACCAGCCTCATGGCCTTAATCATGGTGGATTTTTTTGTTCGACCACTTTCCCACCCCGATGGATGTTCAGAACAAGTGACCGCCCAGCCTCATGGCCTTAATCATAGTGGATTTTTTTCTTCGACCACTTGCCCACCCTGAAGGATGTTCAAAACAAGTGACCACCCAGCCTCATGGCCTTGGTCACGGTGGATTTTTTCTTAGACCACTTGCCCACCCAAAATAAAGTTCAAAACAAGTGACCACCCAACCTCATGACCTTAATCATGATGGATTTTTTCTTCTCTCTATACCTCGTACTTGGATCGACCACCCGACTCGAGAGCCTTTGTCATTATGGGTTTCTCACATATCAAAGTGACATGCCACTGAGGTCACACCAACATACTCCATACTAGATAATTTGATAACTCAATAATCATAGAGCAGGTACGTAAATTCTAATTAATCATGAATAGAAATGTCGATTACACCATTTTTCTTTAATCTTCGAGAAAAAGAAAACAATTTAGACATAATATTTCTCCAGATTAGTAACATTTCATGACCTGAGTAGCGATCGCCCCTCGGCATCCTTCAACGAATATTCTCCTCCAACATGGACTTTCTCGACCAAGTACGGTCTCTCCTAGGTCAGCTCTAGCTTGCCGACGTGTTTCAGCACATCGACCCTTTTTCAAACTAAGTGTCCACTTGGAATCTCCGAACTCTCACTTTCCTGTCGTGTGCTGCTCGCATTTAAACTTTAATTAATCCTTAGTATAATCAAATTGAACTTATTCGTGCATGTGCACGGGTAAGAAAATACTAGTATTACTAAACATAATGAAATTTTTAAGAAAATTTGAATAGTTAGCCAACTCATGTTATTTCTTTATTTTTATTTATAGTACAAATACACTACTTCAGCAAACTTCGTTTCATTTTAGTTTAGTTTTAGTTTATATTTATTTTGTATATAAAATTTAAATAAAACTAATCAATCCAATGTATTCTAAAAAAGAGTAAGGAGTATAATTCAAAGTAGCAGTTGAAGTTATTACAACCAATAAATAAAAGAAAAATGCTACATTGCCAACCTAGTGTACAACTAGGTTGACAACACAAGTGTAAACATCCACTTGTGTGTTTTTTTATTTTTAATTTTATGAGTGTTTACACTTGTGTTGTCAACCTAGTTGTACA
>CACSLK010003174.1:13806376-13821288 GCA_902706635.1 Striga hermonthica
AGGATCTCAATTTAATTTTTTTTTATACATGTGGGTTTCAGTTTTAAAATAATACGTACACGATTTATATGTAAATAAAAATAATGGCCATAATTAAAAAGCGATAACCATTTTTTTTGAAAAAAATTAGAATCTGTTGGATAAGTGTAAATCTAAATTCTGAAAAATATAGGATTGGGTTTTTCCTAACAAGGATTTTGATTATCTCAATAAAAAATGCCTTAATAGCTATTAATTCATGAAATATAGAAGTTATTTATTCCACACTTTAAAATAACAGAAGAAAGTTGGACTAATGGCAAATCATGATAAATAATATTCCACACTTTAAATATTTTATAACGAAAATCAATTTTGGGTAAGTAACTAGAAATAGTGTACGGAAAATTCATTTTAGATCTATGCCGAAACCATTTTCCCCAATCTCCTCTGCCGAACTTCTCCTCAATCTTTTCGATCTGTGCCTCTCTTGATGACGGCACCGGCTTGCCGGTGAGCAGCTCTAAACCGCACACCCATGGCTCGGCCTGAGGTGCTCCTCCTCTCTCTCTGTTCGTGGTTCGGCTTGGGTGCTGATTTCTCCGATTTCTCGGTGGTTGTTTGTGCTATGGCGGTGATCGCAGGTGGAGCGGCTGTGAGGGGTGCGACAGCGGCGATCGCGTGTGGCTCGTGGCGTCTCCCCTCTTCTCCTTTCCAGCTTGCTTCGTCTCAGGCTCTACTGTTACTCGAGGGTGTCGTCGTTGTTCTTGGTCGCTGGCTTCTTTGTGGTGCGGTGGAGCTTGGCTATGTGGTGTTTCGGAGGGGAGGGCTGGGAGGTGCGTCGGTTGGTCACACTGGTGGTTTCGATGTGGCTAGGCATTGTTGCCGTTCTCGGGCTCTTCTCCCTGGATCTCTGGCGTTGAATCTATGGGAGGACCGGTGTTGCCGGATCTGCAGCTAGTGGTGTTAGCTGGGTTCCGGTCGACGGTGGTGGTTTGTGGGTCGATTTTAGTTTCTTTCGGTTGGAGAGCGGTTCAGCTGTTAGTGTTGTTTGTGGACTGGGGCTTCGCCTTGCTAGGCTTCGACAGTGGTGGGTGTGGTCCTCATTCTTCGGAATTCCCTTTGGAGTCGGCTTCTGCCCACTGCTTCTGTTAGTGTCGTTTTGGTTTTTGTTTTCTTATCTTTTGTTTTGTTGCTTTGTCTCTGTTTCATTTTGTGTCGTTGGAGTGTTTGTTGTTTAGGTTTTATGTTTTAGGTTTGGGCCGTTGGCCTCTGTGCGCCTGAGTGTGAACTTATTATCTTGTTGGGATCTTAAACTCAGGCATTACCCTGTTGGGGTCGTTCTGTAGGTTGTGTGTTATTTGTATTTTATTTTTACCCTGTTGGGGTCATCTTTGTGTGGGTATTACCCTGTTAGGGTCGATTCTAGACGGTCTTTTGACATGTCCTCCCATTTTAATTCAGCTGGTGGCTGTGTATTCAGCTGGTAGTTTTATATTTGTATATTTGTGCCTTTTATATAAAATTTCTCTTGTTCAAAAAAAAAAGAATAGTTTATAACGTGCTATAATTATTTCCACACTTTTATATAAAATTTTAATAATTGTGTGTTATAAAGTATGTTGGCCATCTGTTTATTTAAATTAAATTACCACAAAAAATCGGATAAACAGAGTTATGGATATTAAATATCTTTCAAATTCGTGTGAACAGATTTTATAATGCATAAATAAGAAATGCAACTATAAGGTTGGGATAAAAAGTATATTAAATTTTTCAAACAATATTATCATGCTTGAAAACGTGTGAACAAATTTTGTGAAAAATATGGAATGATTTTGCATACATATTAACCAAAAATAAAACGAAAAAATTTAACCAAATCTAACCAATCGGTTTTTTTAAACAATTGACATACGTAGTAAGTCAAATGTGTTGACTCTGGTTTTTTTTTATTCCACAAATAATTTATTTACTATCTCTTTCAATATATATTTAAAGATTTGACATACTATGAATGTAAATATATTTTTACAAGATTTCAACTAAGGAAATAGATCAAAATAAAAAAAAAATTAAAAATAAAAAACATTATGGTTGACAATAACAAACAAATAAATCACTTGTTGAAATTATAAACAATTGTTAATATATTTCAATTTTACTATTAATCCATCGATAAAACTATATCTTAGCTAGTTATATAAATTTGAAGAATATACTCCTTCATGTTTATAATATGTGTCATTTTGAGAAGTTGCACAGTAATTAAGAAACTTTTTTGCCAATAATAATACTTTTTAATGATAATAAAGATGAATGTTTTGAGAAAAGATCAATAGTGAATATGAAAAGACGTAGAGTACTTATTTGCTAAATGAGGGTAATAATGAAAAAGTATGTACAAAAGATCCAAAACGTTATTTATTTGGTTAATGTTTTTTTTTTTTTCACAGAACGATAGAGAATTTTTTATATATCAAAACACACAATTGTGCAAAGATACAACACCTAGGTGAATAATACAACCAAAAGCTAAATAGACTGGGTGGACAGGTCAGAAGACTGTCTATAACCGAAACTAGCAATGCTATAAACCAAAGACACGACTCACGACACGACAAAATACAAAACACAAACAAACTACCAAGCTCCCAGTATGAGAATAGAGACGATCCCAAAGGGATAATACCCGCTCACACACGGGATTTTTTTTAAGATAACACCCCATGAGGGTGGGGAGTTAAGCCGAACACCCAGCCTGTATACAAAAAGGTTCTAAATGGGATGAAAAGTCACAAATCTACAACTCCAATGTCTGAAGTACATAAGTCAATCAAAAAGCAAATTCGAAATGAAAAAGAAAATAAGAAAAGGTAGGCAACAACTGACAGTAACACAAGTATAATGTCTCCTGGTTCGGAAAGAGTCCAGGCAAAAAGTTAGCGTCTCAAGAAAGCAGATGCGCCAAAAGGTAGGACCGACTACACAAATTTGAATGAAGGGTATCCCATTTGGTCCGCCGTATAAGGGTACAGAGGCGGAGAGGAATATCGTCAGAGTAAAGAATGCGCCTCTGGGGTTGGAGGACCCGATGCCTGCGAGGCAGTCACCAGGACGATTCCCTTCGCAGAAGATGTGCGAGATCTGAAAGAGAATCGACCGAAGAGTGACCCTAATAGGCATGAGCGGATGTTGAATCTTCCATGTGCCATTACGGTTAGAGGTTAAGAGATTGATGATGGAAGCAACGTCCAACTCTATCCAAATGTGAGAGGAGATCGAGAAAACAATCTTAAGACAAACTTAAGCGCCTGAACCTCCACATCGTACCTCGAAGAGCTCCCAAAAGGGGAATGGAAAGTTGTAATAAAGGCGCCACTATGATCCACAATCAGGCCTCCACCTCCAACGGCTATAGTAAGTTGGTCATAGGCTCTGTCAGTGTTTAGCTTAACCCAAGAAGACTCGGCTTTCAGCCAAACAACATCTCTGGGTCGTGAATGCTGGACAGGCGACAGCGGATGTGGTGCAAGACGGTGAGGTGGCGTGTAGCCTGTCCAGTCTCTCTGGGTGAGTCTGCCCAAAGCAGTAAGGAGGGAGAGATGTCGGTCAACCTACAAAATGATGGGAACACAAAAAAAGAGTTATCCCTATGCTTCGCATTATTCCTTTCTATCTAGATGGCGTAAATGATCAAACAAGGAATACAGAAGCCCACATGTCTATCGTGTGTGCTGTGTCTGAAAAAACTCAGAAGCTTAAGATAGTATCTGTAGAGGGTAGGTGAATATGAGTGTAACTGGTATAATGCTTCCACACTCTCTTCGTAGTGCTCTCAAAAAACAAATGGGCGAAAGTCTCCGTCTGAAAATTTCCGGTCTCTGCACCACACTAGCAAAGCGAGGGGAAGGAGAACCCCCTCGCTTGCATCACAGTATCAATTGATAGATGGCGCAAAAGCAAGTTAAATGTCTAACCCCATTCGCCTGCATCACACACGGGCTTAACAGAGGCTAAATGCCTAAACCAGAAATACAATCCTGCTGCACAAAGTAAAAACAACATAGAAATAAACTAAAAAACTACACAAGCCCCTCCACAGTAGCAATTCCAAGCTGAACCAACAATCAGCAAAACAGCCCAAGGAAGATCCCTACACCCGAGAAAACTGACTTCGAAATTTCCGAATTGCCTAACTGGCAAATTCCATGCATCGGCAAACACCCAAGAGCCGACTCTCCCCTAAGCCAGAAAACACCAAGATTGCCCTCAACCGCCGCTACACCGAGCTGACTAACACCACTAGCGAACTCAGAACCATCGACAAACTCCTCCGAACCCAACCCTAGAGAACGAGGCAGAAGAAGCAAAAAGGTTCCTCAGCCCTAGCCCCTCCAGCATAGAGGCCGCGAGCCACTAGAGCCGAACCCGACCCCTTCCCACCACACCACACCCCACCCAAAACTCTGAAGCACTAAGAAGACCGTCGATCTAAAGTCAGAGTCGAGATTTGCAAGGAAGGAACCCCGACCACGGTAGATCTGCTATCACCAGAGCTCGACAACAAGAGGAGACGCGACATTGGGAAAGGGGCCAATCGGCCAGGGGCCGACCGCCGGTGAAGCTCAGTCGCCGTTGAGGAAGGCGAAAGACGGGGAGAACGACGAACAAGCGAGAGAGGCGATTTAGGGCTAGAGAGAGACGACAAAACTTTTAATTTCTATGTGACGTTATTTGGGTAATGGTTGATAAAGCCAAAATGACATTTAAAAAGAATAGGAAAGAGTCCTTTTTTATACACTTAATGAAAAAAACTTAAAGAAAAAATTACTTTGACAAAGATTAATTCACCAACGTGATTTTGCTTGACTAATTGAAAGCAAAAAATTATCTAACATGTTATGATTTTTTATAAATATTTTAATGTGAAACGTCGATATTGGTGAAAAAAATTAATAATATTGTTAGAACATAAAATATATTTTCATTTTTATATCAACATGAATCACTAAAAATCAATTTTGTAGCTTATTATATGGTAACGTACACTCCGACCGGCTGGAAATCAGCTCGACTTCTTCCTCCTCACTAGTAGAATGCTGAATACCTGTAAAAACTCTTACACTGGAGGGGTTTTCCGGTAAAGAGCCTCTGATGCTTAAGTCAGTCTCAAGCTCTACTCAATTCTCAAGAGTATAATAGATAAATCGTGCTTAAATCGTAAAAACCTACTTTTAGATTGTTGCCCGAATAAGCTGAGCTGGCTGCCCAAATGCCCGGCCTGCCCGTTCGTACAACATACTGTGTGCGTGTGCCAGATACGGTTATTCAATATAGACCAATCAGGTCGGCCCACGTGTACTCCGCACATTGGGGTTTTATTCTTCTTAGATCTCCTCGAAGGCTCTAGTGTTTGACTAAGTCTAGGTCAATCCCTTTTGCTTCTTAAAGTCTAGGAAGTGGCAGATTCCTCGTCCAGCTGCTTCGCAGGTCGATACTTGACTAGACCCTCCATGAGTCTAGGACTGACCAGTTCCTCGTGCACCGAGATCCCTCTAAGGTTATGTTCCGATCCACGGGCTCTTACTCTCATGATGCTCGACAATGACCACTCTTTCCGTTTTTACTCGACTAGCGCGGTTCGACCGGTTTGTTCAATTGGTTCACCAAGCTGGCTTATCCGCCCGATATACTCCTTCAAGTATGTTTTCCCATATCAAATATAAATAAAATATTTTTCTTTGAAAACCTGTATATACAATGAATTAATGCATATATTGAAAATGTTTTTAAGGAATTAAAATATGTAATAAATTTTCCCACATTTTTTTTACTATTATTTTTAGTAAATAATTATTCTTATATATATATATATATATCTTTATATAGCGATATGAAAATAAAATAATATAGAGTAAAAACAGAGAATTAGAAATGTCAGAATGACTTTGCTTAAGTGGAATAAAACTCTTCTTTCCAACTCAGCTAAACAGATTATACTGTGTAAGGAAAAACTGGGAAAGTTAGAAGAATCTGGGGGTAGTAGGAACTGGGATGAGTGGAAGACTTGGAGGGATAAACTTCATCATGCTTATCTAGAGAAGGAAATTTACTAGAGGAACAAATTTAGAATTCAATGGTTAATGTAATATGAATATGGAATAATTGGGTTTATTATTTATTATTTTTATTATTATTATTACTTGCATATTTGAATATTATTGTTATTAATAATATTATTATTATTATTATTATTATTATTATTATTATTATTATTATTATTATTATTATTATTATTATTATTATTATTATTATCATAGCTAAAATGCTTAATTGATGATATGTGTTTAAATGTGTATTATTATTAAATATTACTGTGTATTATATATATTTAAATAAAAAATAATTGTTTGTATTATGTATATGTAATATATATTATCTATTGTTTTTATCGACCCTCAGTATTCGATTAATAATGAGGCGAGTCACCGGCCCGAACCCGCGAGCCCGAACCACGCTCCAGCCCCGACCCGGTTTCCCCTTGTGCGTGTGTGAGTGTGGCTTGGAGAGAAAGGAATCAAACCCTACATGTTATATATTCACGAGATTATTTTCCCTCAGCTGTTAACCCACATCTTTTCCTTCAATTAATCGCGAATCTGTTCTCTCTCGTTTATTAAATCGCTTCCATCATCTTCCCCGCACACATCACCATCATCCTGCCATCATCTCCATCATCATCACTTATCATCCATCATCATCGTCACAAGCAGGCAGTCGTTTAGGCCATCGTCACGCAATGCTGCCAGATCGGCGAGAGTTCTTCCCTTCCAGTGGGTCCTGACATTTTCGGTGAGAACCCACCCGGCGTGCAAACAACAGGAGTCCGCTGCACCACCGTGATCGCTGTAACCTCCGTTCATCTACACGCAGATCAACACCACTCCCTCTCCACGCGCAGACCTTCATCCGCGAGTTCTCTGTGCTCAATAGCTGCACGTCGGCTCTCCTCCGGCGAGTTCAACCCGTGTGCTGTCAAGCTTCTGATCGCCGCCCCTTTCCCTGCGTTTTTTCAGCGATAACCCTTCCGTTCACTGCTCTGTTCCCGAGCTTGATCGCTGCAGTCCTGGTGGTCCCGTGATCCCATCAGCAAGCCGTGCTTGTTCGCTGCTCGTGTATCGTTCATTTCGTCGAGAACCGACGACCTGCAGCCATGCTCCACCGTTCATCGTTGTTCCTGCTCGCGATTTCCACGTGCAACGGTTGTCCCTAGTTGCTGTCCCGAGATTCGAGCTCCATCGGCGAGCCAACCAAAGTTGTTGAGCCTCCTCGGGTAGTCCATTTCAGCCTCGGCTCGCCCCTTTCGCGTGTCCCTGTCCCGAGAACGATACCCGGACTGATTATCCCCCTCGATTTTGAATGTGTTTGTATATGTTCTTGTTATATGTGTTTATTGCTTGCTTAAATTGCTGATTTTAATTTCGTGATTGTGTTATCCGTCTAGGGTTGCAAGGTAATGTACACCAATCATCCAAGGGCTGACCACTAGAGTTTGTGATATATTATGTGTTAATGTGCCGAATTTGTGAATTTCGAGCTACTTACGTGCCTTAGATAAGTAATTGTGAGAATTTTGATATGTATTTGCAAATTTGGATGTCAAAATGATTGCCGTCACTTTGGAAATTTTTCAAACTGAGGTTATATGGTATAAACCGATGAAATGCAGTGGATTATTGGACTTAGGAATGTCCTTGACGCAATGGTTTTGACCTTGTGTCGTTTCGATGTGTAAATGTGAGATATGAGTTTTTGAAAATCATGCTGCAGCCGATATTTGCTAAAATCACCATAATTCGTGTATTGCTCCAAAAATTCTGATTTTTGGATATGTGGTAATGTTGTTGTTATATTACTTGTACTAAAAATTTGATATTTTTATATTGCTTGTAGCCTAGTCAAAACTCGAAAACTATTTTTGGGCTGTTTCTTAATAAGTTCTTATAAAATTGTGTTCTTGTTCCAAAAGGCTAAAACTATTATATGTTGCTATTCTACATGATATCTTACTGCTATAAAAATTTCAAATTTAAATTCACACTGTAGCTATTTTAAATAATTTAATTCAATTTCTAGTCAGTTTTTGCTTCATTTATTTAAATTGGTTAATAGCATGTTTAAGGGCTTTTCTTTGGTGAAAATGTGTGTTTTTCAGCCCTTTATGTGCTATAAAAATTTGAATTGCAATGTCAAAGCCTAACTCCTTATAGCCATATTCTTATAAATTCGAACTAGTCCTTTTAACCCGTTTTTGGCACCGGTTGGCCTTGTTAGCAAATCCTTGACCCGTTGACCCCATTTTATGTCAAACCTTCATTGCCTTCTTTTATATGATTTATTAATTGGTTGGTCGAGTCTAGGAGTCGTCCTAATGTTCCAACTCCACAACTACCACGAGTTTCTTAGTCGATGTGATTCGACTAAGTATAATTCTTGTTATTTGTGTAAGAGTCGAGATAGTTGCTTATGGGACTGTCTTGACTTATGTAGGTGTCTGACGAGCAGTGTCTCAACCACCTACGATTTTTGGGTTAATTTTCTTTATCATCCAGACCGGGTGAGTTTTTTTAATTGTGAAATTGTTATGCTTTAATTAATTGTTATTGTTGTGGTATGATTAATGTATGCATATGGACCATGTAGTCTTCGATGTGAGCTATAACGGCCGTCCAACGGTTATCCCCGTAGCTATAGAACATACCTTCGGGTTCTTTATTTATGTATGGCAGTCAGGGTGCGAGCCTTGGCTGGTGATCCTCGTATGTAAGGCCAAGGCGTGAGTTTTAGTATTCGAGGTGGATTTACTCCTGCGGGCCGGGCACTCATTGTAAGACCTTTGATAAGGCGTTCGGTATATAGTCAGGCAGTAGTCTATTGGTATAGGTGTGCACATGAGGGTTGACTCTGGGATAAGAGATGAGATATTAATTGATTTATGTTCATACTGCGACCATACCTGCTTTATTTTATGAATTTGGATATTAAATATTGCATAGCGGCGAGCACCTCAATTTTCTTATTGTGCTCATCCCCACCTACTGTTCATGGATGCAGGTTAGTATTTGCGGGCACGACAGGAGGAGACGAGTGGTGGTCATATTACTATTTTTACTTCCGCTTGTTGAACTGCCTAGTATCAGTTATGCATTTATGATTTACGTTGAGTATCGGATTATTGATAGGGAGTGTACTCCCTAGTATTTATGAATTTGGAAAATCCAGTTTTGGAGTGGATGTTATTGATGAACCCGATTTGGGTGTTGACATGATTTTTGAACCCGTTTGGGAGTTGTATTTATGATAATTTTGGAAATTGTTTTGGAAGTGAGTAACGCCTTAAGTGTTTTGAAATAAATTTTGAAAAATTTATTCTGAATTTTGTCAAATAAAACTGGGGCGTTACAGTTTGGTATCTGAGCCAGTATGTGTTTCTGTAGACTAGTCTATATGTGATTATGTGATTACATGCTTTGACCTCATGTTATGACCACTCGCTCTCGTCGTGCCGCGCCAGCTCAGGTATGAATACCTGAACAATTTGAGATTATTGTGCATTGCTTGGCTATTGAGTATTGAAATGAAATAAGGGCTTAGGACCTATCCACCTTTTCCTTAAAATTTGGACTCTAGTGTTGAACTCTAGACTTCTTTTCTTATTATGCTAAACTTTTCGGTTGTTCAATGTAGAACTATGGCTCGTCGTAATGCTCGCAACCATCAGCCTACTCTATCTCTGCCTCCGTCTCCGTCTCCACCTCACCAGCAAGCCCCCAACCCTGCTGGGGCTCATTTGAACATGGTTCTTCAGTTTTGGCGTTTATCTCCTCCATCATTCATTGGGACTGAAGGGCCCGAGGCAGTGGCAGAGTGGATCCGTCAGTTAGAGCAGAATTTCAATCTTCTGCAGTGCCCGGATGCTCATAAGGTTATATGTGCCCGTTATATGGTGCCAGCTACTAGAGATTGAGGCAGACTGAGCTGAATGTTTTGACTTGGGAGCGTATGAAGGAGGTGATCATGGAGAAGTATTATCCTCAGAGTTATCGCATGAGGATAGAGCGCGCTTTCTGGGATCTTACACAAGGGACCGGCACAGTCGAGGATTACGAACAGAATTTTACCCGAATGAGAGCCTTTGCTCCACATATGGTGGACACCGACCTGAAGAAGGCCTTCAAGTTTTGAGACGGACTGAACCGAACTCTCCGTATGCACGTTGCTAGCCAGGGAATCCTATCCTATGATGAGACAGTTATCCGAGCCATCCAGTTGGAGAGTTATCAGACTCTCGATGCTTCTGACTCTCCTGCTCAGCTAGTCAGTCCCATCTCCTCCGTGCCGCCCGACTCTAGTTCGGGGAAGAGGAAGTCTGGCTACCCCCAGAATAAGAAGGGGAAGAAAGAAAACTTTGGGAAATGCGACGACCCATCTGCTTAGGGTCAGAATCTGAAATGCCCTAAATACGGCCGTTACCACCCTGGGGATTGCCGACACGATCAGAGGATTTGTTTCAATTTTCAGCGCTCCGACCACTTTTACCATAACTACCCCGAACCAAAGAGACAACCACCATACCAGGAGCAACAACTTCCCTCCTCCACCCCGCCAGCAGCAGCAGCAGAACCGACAGCCCCCACCACACCAGCAGAGGGCTGGGTGTTAGGACCGAGTCTATACCATCGCCCATGACGAGGCGGCCAACAATGTAAGTACCATGTCTGGCATGATTTCCTTATCCAATGTGCCTATCTTTGCATTATGTGACACTGGAGCTACTCATTCCTTTATCTCTTCTTGATGCTTGGAGGCTTTATCCATTAGTACTGTATGACCTTGTGATCCTCTCGGGGTTATTTTAGCCTCGGGAAAAATTATTATCTCTGATTTTATGGTTCCTGGTCTTCAAGTTAGTATTGGTGGGCGAGTTTTGGAGGCCACCACCTATATAATTGAAATGAGAGACTTCGATGTGATCTTAGGCACGGACTGGCTCACTCGCTATCGAGCCGACATCCGGTGCCAGGAGCGCGAAGTCACACTCTTTCTTGATTCCGATCAGCCTGTTGTTTTCTGTGGGGTGAAGTCGAGGACTGTGCCTCGAGTCATATCTTCTTTGCAAGCTAGGAAGAGCCTTTCCAAGGGTTGCTGTCAAGGCTATCTTGTGTCTATGGTATCCGAGGACATTTCGGAGAGGTTCCTAGAGAAGGTCTCTATCGTCTGCGAGTATCTCAATGTCTTTCCTGATGAATTGCTCGGAGGACCGCCCGACCACCAAGTTGAGTTCACCATTGACTTAGTACCGGGAGCTAGTCCCGTGTCTAAGGCCCCTTACCGTATGGCGCCGAAAAAGCTTCAAGAGCTTAAGGCTCAGATCCAGGAGTTGCTCAGACTTGGTTTTATTCGGCCGAGTGTTTCGCCGTGGGAAGCGCCCGTCCTATTCGTGAAGAAAAAAGATGGATCGATGCGCATGTGTATTGACTATCGGGAGTTGAATACCCTTACCGTCAAGAACAAGTATCCCCTTCCTCGTATTGAGGATCTCTTCGACCAGCTGAGGGGAGCTAGCATCTTTTCAAGGATCGACTTGAGGTCTGGCTATCATCAGCTGAAGATCCGGAGGTCGGATATATCTAAGACTGTCTTCCGTACACATTATGGCTACTATGAGTTCGTGGTAATGCCGTTCGGACTCAGCAATGCCCTGACCGTGTTTATGGACCTTATGAATAGGGTCTTTCATCCCTTCCTGGAGTAGTTTGTTATTGTGTTCATCGACGACATCCTGGTTTACTCTCAAGACATCGACCAGCACAAGGAGCATCTGAGGATTGTGCTGGAAACTCTTCGCCATGAGAAACTATATGCTAAGTTCTCGAAGTGAGAATTTTGGCTGGATCGTGTGGCATTCCTTGGCCACATTGTGATAGCTCGAGGCATTAAGGTAAATCCCAACAAGATTAAGGCAGTGAGCTAGAGGGATACTCCAAGAAGTGCCGTTGATATTCGTAGTTTCCTGGGGTTAGCAGGATACTATTGGAGGTTTATCGAGGGCTTCTCGAAGATAGCCCAGCCACAAACCAACCTTACGAAAAAGGCTGTGAGGTTCGAATGGAGTCCTAAGTGTGAGGAGAGTTTCCAAGAGTTGAAGAGAAGACCCACTATCGCGCCCGTCTCGTCCATACCCAACCCAACTTTGGAGTTCACGATCTATAGTGATGCTTCGAATATGGGCTTGGGTTGTGTTCTCATGCAGCAGGGAGAGTCGTAGCCTATTCTTCGAGGCAGTTGAAGCCTCACGAGCAGAACTATCCCACTCATGATCTTGAGTTAGCTATAGTCGTTCACGCCTTGAAAATTTGGCGGCACTACCTCTATGGAGGCAAGTGCGAGATATTTACCGACCACAAGAGCCTAAAGTACATCTTCACTCAGAAGGAGCTGAATATGTGACAGCATAGGTGGTTGGAGCTGTTCAAGGACTATGATTGCACAATTAGCTACCATCCTGGGAAAGCTAACGTGGTTGCCGATGCATTGAGTCGGAAGAGTCATGGCCAACTATCTTGCCTATTCACCGGGCACGACGTTCTGCTTCGAAAGTTCGAGCGGGTACAGCTAGAGGCAGTGGAGTCGACTTCGACAGCCAGGGGTATGTTGACTGCCTTGGTTGTGGGACCGACTCTTCGTGAGAGGATATTAGCCGAGCAGTCGAATGACCATTTTTTGTGCCGAATGAAGGATTTGGTGTTTAGTGGTCAGATTGGAGGATTCGCAGTCGCATCCAATGGAGCATTACTCTTCGAGGGTAGACTTTGTGTTCCGAAGGTGTGGGAACTGCGAAAGGAGATTCTGAGAGAGGCCCATAGTGCCCCGTGCACCGTCCATCCTGGTAGCACGAAATGTATCAGGACTTGAAAAAGCCTTTCTGGTGGCGAGGCATGAAGATACAGGTAGTGAGGTTCGTGGATGGGTGCCTGGTGTGTCAGCAAGTGAAGGCTGAGCATAAAAAACTGAGAGGTTAGTTGAAGCCCCTTGAGGTTCCCATGTGGAAGTGAGAGTGCATCACCATGGACTTCCTGGTGGGTTTGCCTAGATCGAGGTCTGGGCATGATTCTATTTGGGTGATCGTGGATCGACTTAAGAAGTCTGCACTCTTTCTGCCAATTCGGATGACCATGAAGGCGAGTGATTATGCCGAGTTGTTCTTCAAGGATATTGTTAGGCTTCATGGGGTGCCCGTGGAGATTGTGTCTGATCGGGACCAAAAGTTCACGGGAAATTTCTAGAAGACGTTGCGCCGAGCCATGGGGATGAGGTTGGAGTTCAGTACAACCTTTCACCACAAGACAGATGCTCAGTCACAATGTACGATCCAGTACTTAGAGGATATATTGAGGGTTGTGGTCTTGGACTGGAGCCTGACTTGGGAGTATGCCATTCCGTTATTCAAGCTGACCTATAATAATAGCTACCACTCTTCGATCAAGATGGCTCCGTATGAGGCGATGAACAGATGAAAGGTCCTAACTCATTTGTATTGAGATGAGGTTGGAGAGAGGAAGATTATGGGTCTGGAGTTTATCCGTAGTACTGTGGCAACAGTCGAGGAGATCCGGAAGACCATCGCGACAGCCCAGGAGAGGCAGAAGGTCTATGTCGACCGGAAGAGGCAAGAGCATGTGTATGCAGTGGGAGATCATGTCTTCTTGAAGGTTTCACCCATGAGGGGTGTGATTCGCTTCGGGAAGAAGGAAAAACTTAGACCTCGCTCTAGTCGGGAGCTTGGCGTATTGGCTAGCTTTGCCACCCAACTTGTCGGGAGTGCACAATGTGTTTCATGTCTTGATGCTTCGGAGATACATGCATGATCCTGACCATGTGGTGGACTTCGGCGAGCTGCAGGTCGAGCGAGACCTTACCTACGATGAGGTACCGGTAGCCATCTTGGACGGAAGGTTCATCAGCTGAGGAACCGGGCAGTGAGTTTGGTGAAGCTACAGTGGTGCCCGCACGACGAGTCCGAGGCGACTTGGGAGAAGGAGGATGATATTAGGAGGCGATATTCGAACTTTATGTTCTGAGTTCCCTTTTGTATTTTATTGCTTTCTAGAGGTTTTATTTTTGACTTCCAAAGACGGAATTCTTTGTAAGATGGATAGACTGTAATACCCCGTGTGAATATGGAATAATCGGGTGTATTATTTATTATTATTATTATTATTATTATTATTATTATTATTAATTTTTTTTTGCCTATTTGTATATTGTTATTATTATTATTACTATCATTATTGCTAAAATGCCTAATTGATGATATGTGTTTAAATGTGTATTATTATTAAACATTATAATGTGCATTATATATATGTAAACAAAAATAATTGTTTGTATTATGTATATGTAATATATATCTCCGTTATCTATTGTTTTTATTGAGCCCGAGTATTCGATTAATAATGAGCCGAGTCACCGGCCCGAACTCGCGAGCCCAAACCACGCTCCAGCCCCGACCCGGTTTCCCCTTGTGCGTTTGTGAGTGTGGCTTGGACATAGAGGAATCAAACCCTATATGTTATATATTCACGAGATTATTTTTCCTCAGCTGTTAACCTGCATCTTTTCCTTCAATTAATCGTGAATCCCTTCTCTCTCATTTATTAAATCGCTGCCATTATCTTCCTCCCACACCATCACCATCATCCTGCCATCATCTCAATCATCATCACTTATCATCTATCATCATCGTCACAAGCAGGCAGCCGTTCAGGCCATCGTCACGCACTGCTCCCAGACCGGCGAGAGTTCTTCCCCTCCAGCGGGTCCCGACATTTTCGGTGAGAACCCACCCCGCGTGCAAACAGCAGGAGTCC
>CACSLK010003174.1:13859155-13872295 GCA_902706635.1 Striga hermonthica
TAGTCTAGTTCTTGTTCTAGGTTGTTTTTATTTCATTTCTCTTGCATTTTGGGCCGCTTTAGTCTTTCTATTTTTAGGATTATTTGTTGTGTCTTTATGAGCTTGGACTTTGATGTATTGTAAGATTAGTTGATGATCAATTGATTAAGTTAAGGAGTTGTGATTTTGAGAATGAGTGGCATATTTCGACTATTTTGCTTGGTTATTTTGGATGACATTATCTACCTTGTGAGGCTTGAGCCATACTCGTTTCTGGAGAGATGTTGGTTTGAAAATTATTCATCTAGGATTTGCTTTGAGTCTACTTTGAAATGAATCGGTTGAATTTGTGAAACGTGGATATGATTGAGGCATTCCTTGTATTTTCTTCCCCTTCTCTTTTCTATGAATAACAATCACTAGTCACCCCCTTTGAGCCTTATATGATTTTATTGTTAACCTCATGATGATGATAATGAGTTGTGGGTTGAGAATTGGAGGTGTTGGTTGATTGAATTGTAAATATGTTCATTTATTTTGTTTAAAAAAAATAGAAAAAGAAAAAAAAGGGGAGCCAAATGGATTATAGTCCTAGCGCTCATGTAACACCCCGCTATTTCATGAAAATCAGAGTGCGTTTTTCGCAAAGTTTTTTAAAATAAAACATTTAATTTACGATATATTGATTAGGAGTGATACCATAAAACATGACTTAATCTGAAAAACCGTTATTTCAGTTTTAAAGAAGACCAACGGTTTAACATAACATATTAACCAACTGAAAGTCTGAGCAAAAGCTAAGTTCGTCAAATAGTCATAAACAGCGGAAACACGTAGCGTCGTCAAAATATTTTTAAACACATGACTAAAATTCCTGAACCGGCCGCCAGCTCACTCCTCGGCTCCGACTCTGTTACCTGAAATACATGAAAAATGTGGGGCGTGAGCACTAAGTCCACTGTGCTCCGCAGAAACTCATACTAAAGTAAACATTGAAAATAATTACAATAACATGATCCTGGCATATATAACTGAACTGAACTGAAACCGGTACTGTATAATCATGATCTGATACTGATATCGTGATAATCATCACCTGCCTGATACATGAACATCTGCCAGCATAAATGCCGGACACCATGTGCACACTCTAGTGGGCAGACTAAGGCCACTAGAACCCAGAATGGATCAGCGACCATTCCGAGCGGATATTGATAATACATACCTAAAACATGGTAGAATAATTATAATCAATGTAATACCCAGTCTGAGTCCCCACCTGAACTGCTGGTTTGAAAATGTAAGTGCTGATCATCTGCAAACTGCAACATATATAAACAAATACTAAGTACTATGCTCAGACTCATTAAAATAACTGTTAAGATGCTCGACTGAACTGACATGACTTAACTGGACTTATTGACATGAACTAGGGCTCAACATAAACTGACTGAATTTGAAACTGAACTTAACTGGCATGACTTATTATCATTGAACTTAACTGATATTACTGAACTGAACTGGCTAGACTGATAACTTGACTGAATTCATGAACTGACTGACTGGACCTGGAACTTAACTGTAATATCTAACATAACTTGGACCGGACTAAACTTATATTAGACATAAAAATAACCGGTCTGAACAAGTCGGTTCACTGGCTGGCCGGACCGCTGGCTCGCTGTGGTCGGGCGGTCGGCCGCTGGTTTGGGTCAACCGGCTCTATCCCACGCTGGGCTTGTTGGTGTTCGAGCGCAGTCACTGGCATTGTCTGGTGCGGCCTGGGTGCTAGCGGGCCTTGATGGACTCAACTGAGCACGGTCGTGGACAACCGCGCGCACTGACGTGCGACTTATCTCACTGGCGTGCTACTAGGCATGGCCAACATTGACTGGACTTTACCGGGCGCGACAGACATTAGCCTGTGAAAGACAAGGCATGACTTAGGCGCTGGCGGTTGCGATTGGCACAACCTGCGTACATGGAACGGCCATCGGGTGCTAACTGGGCACGACCGACGGATGATTGGACTCATGGCGTGGCGATTGGCGCTACCGGGCATTACGGATGCCGGCACTTGCACGACTGGGTACTGCCGGGAGCTACCGAGCACCCTGACAGGGAACTGAGTACGTGGACGCGCAGACTGGCGCTGGTTGACGTGAGCTGGTACCGCACGGGCGCTGTCGGGCGACCCTAACAGTACATGACGCTCGGGCGTGCTGTCGGGAACTGCCCAAGGTCGATTGGTGTGCGTTTGAACGCACTAGCATGTGTTGGGACGTGTCAGCGTGCTCGGGGCACTAACCGACTATCGACTGCTGCAAGTAGCGGTTGTACGTGACGCCCGGTTGGACTTACGCACAACACTTGCTCGACCCATGACTGACTGCCGGAACGCTGTGACCGCTATATGCGGCAGAGCAGTTACGACCGGCCCTTGCCGACCGTCCGGCGATTTCCTCCGACAATCATAACATGAATTAACACTACTTAACATAACTTAACATAACATGAAGAAATACACATAGTTCGCTCAAAAGAGCAATACTTAATACGACCGATGGAACGTGAATGGTCGTTGACGTGCGCTAAGTGCGTAGCCTACGGCTTTGGCCAATCCTTCGGTCGATCATCATTTTCCTTCGACAATCCCTACTTAACTGAATAGGAAATAACACATAATGACCAACTAAACATGAACTGCTCGGAAGTTGCCGATTAAAATTGGACATGGCTCGATGTGGCTTAACATGGCTTAAACCGGGCTTAACTTAGCATCTACTAGGATTAATTGTCATGATTTGAACATAACAAACATAGCATGATGCTATTAACACTAAGAGAGGGTTAAGTCAAAATCACCCTTCAAATACTCAAGCAATTATGTGCAATCTCTCCTGACCGTGCGAAGCTTTGCGCGTGCGTGTGCTCCTTTTCACCATGCGTTGTTTAGCTTAAGTGCTGGACAAAACATTCCCTTAATTCTCACTTAATACTTAGTTAAAAGTAAGGTAAAATGTCCCCAAACACTCAGCATAAATAAAAGATGAATGGAGGTAAATTTTTAAGGAGAATTCTTGGCCAATAAGCTTTCGCCATTTGCCGTGTTTTTGGGTGGCTAGTTGACTATTTACTAGCTTAGTCATCCCTTATTCTTGCTTAGTAACCACATAACGTTTGAGAAGATGCCGTATGGCTTTGATGAAATGATGCTATCACGTGCACTTGCCCAAACTCTCGAAAATTTGCATGGCTTAGCACTTAATGACGTGCTTAACTTGACTTGAACTTGATTAGTGCTAAACTTGAATAGAGAGCACATAAATCATGCCATTAAGCACAATAATAGGTACTTAACGTGTGCTTAACATGATTGAACATGGATTAATTTCATAGAATATGAATTCTAATACTTAGAAATTATTTCCAAGTATTAGCCTTAACCGAACTTAAATAATTTCGGTCGAAACTTGATTTCGAATAAAATGTCGACATGAACTTACTAACTCCAAACACATTTATAATATGAATGAATTGGAATTATATCTGAAAACTTATTCGGTTATTAAAATGCTTAAACTGAATATTTTATCGACTAAAAGTCGAACTTTAACTTAAACTTAATAATTGGCTCGAACCCAACTTTTGACGATTAATTGAATATTCACAATTCAATTAATACGTCGACATTAGGATAATTAATCCCAACTTGCTGACGTCCATTTATTAAATAAACAGACTGAAATGAATTACTATCATTAACTCAGTTAATAAATACAATTAACCGGATATTCTTTCGACTTAACGTCAAACTTGAAACTTAACTAGCTGAATAACTTAAACTTAAACATTAACTTGAATATTTAATAACAAAGGCTAGCTTATATTTAAAAGCTAGTATGTTCCTTTATTAATAAAATTCGGGGCGTTACAGTCCACCCTCCTTAAAATATTTCCGTCCTCGGAAATACTAAAATCAAACGTACAAGCTTAACTCGAAACTTATACTCACTGATGACATAACCTTTATAACTCAATATCTGAATACTGAGCTTAGACTTTGCTTTTAGCTGGAGAACCGCCCATTCACAGTAACTTAGTGAACTGGTGATTAATACTGACTGGAAATGGACACCTTGCTGAATAAAAGTGTCACACTGATTATACTTGATGCTAGAAACATAATTCTTGAGTATCATCTACTGGTTGATTGTTGATCTTCGGTCTGGACATTGGTTGTAAGACCCAAGTGGCTAGTACACACAGAAAATTTCAGAGATACACACATGTACAAATGAGGATAACTAGCAATCTCGGTTACTACCTTTCGTGAACATCTAGTCGATAACGCGGCACATTGTTCGCTGCACATTGCAATACAGCACACCTGCTCCTCATCAAGTGAGTGCGGCACGCCTGTATGCAGCAGCTGACGAACATTGCACCTGCGACGTCGACGTAGTCTGTATAACTGACCATATCTGTGTCTCAAACTAGTAACCTCAATGTACTATAATGCTAACTCTCCGTAGTTTCCCAGTGTACTATGACTCAGACATGGCATCCTTCTCTTCTTCCGACACGCGTCCTTGAATGAAAAGCTCTGGTTGTCTACACGGCATTGGTTGTTGTTGTGGTTGATTGGCCCTTCTCTGTCATAAACATGTTGTACCTGCAAACCTTTACCTTCCCTGAGGCCAAACTTACCTCAAGAAAAGTCTATCATGAACTAATCTTTCCTTTCTCAAATTTTCTGAATTTGAGAATCGAGGCACTATACATACTTGGGAAATAACTGATAAGTCTTGTCTTATTAGACAGACCATCACAATGATGACATGACTATCCTCAACATTCACATAACTGGATAACCCTTACTTGACTTTCACATGACTATATAACTCTTATTTGAACTTTGAAAGTTATCCCGAGACATTTAAATAGTTGTCTCGGAATTAAAACATGAAATTTACTGAGTTACTATAGCTTGATAAGGCACGACTTCAAGTTTCCAGGTAAATTTGGATTACTGATATGTATATCAGACCTCCACCTTTACCCGGTTTAGTAACTATTATACGTCGACCTTAAACTCATGAACATTGACTTTAAATCGTGAACATTGACTCATGAATATGTACTATATAGGGCTGCTCCAATATCAACTGGTCCCGCAAGTACAAAAGAAATAACTGATCTTGAGCTTTGGCAACGTTAACTTGAAACATCAGACTGATAAAATACCTGACATAACTGACTTAAAGGTTGTTATTACTTGAAATTGTACTGTTCCGGTCCCAGCTTCAAGCCTCTATGGTATACCCGACTGAGTGGCTCTTATTTCAAGCCTCCATGGTAACCCAGAATATTGACTCTTATACACTGGAAACCGTTAGTTTTGACAATGGCCTTAAGAATTATTACAACCTCTAGCATGAAAAGTTAGCCCTGAACTTGATTTACTAACCTGACTTAGGAAATTTGAGTTTATTTCTTTATATAAATCAAGGAATTCTTCCCTGGAATGTGTCAACTGGTTGGCAAAATGGACAACTTCGATGGAAAAATGTCTGAGGAACATGATTGCTAAGATTTGTACAACATAAGTGCTTACAAATCTCTTGAGGAGTCGTTAACTTGACCTGAATAAATCTAGAATTTAATCTAGAGTTCTCAAACTTAGCCCTTTCTAAGGTTCTGAATTCTGATTCGAGCATCCTTACCGATTCTGAGGTCAGACATATGATATCGTACTGAGCATAGACATAGCAATTTGTTTATACTAAGAGATAGATAGTATGGTAGAAAGATTCGACTTTTAAATCAGCACTTACCTGGTAGTCGGCGAGGCGTGAGCATGGCGTGGTCGGGTTCCTGAAAACTTTCTGACTTACTAAAGTATTCAGATACACAAAAATGTGCTCTGATACCAACTGTAACACCCCGCTATTTCATGAAAATCAGAGTGAGTTTTTCGCAAAGTTTTTCAAAATAAAACATTTAATTTACGAAATAATGATTAGGAGTGCTACCATAAAACATGACTTAATCTGAAAAACCGTTATTTCAGTTTTAAAGAAAACCAACGGTTTAACATAACATATTAACCAACTGAAAGTCTGAGCAAAAGCTAAGTTCGTCAAATAGTCATAAACAGCGGAAACACGTAGCGTCGTCAAAATATTTTTAAACACATTACTAAAATTCCTGAACCGGCCGCCAGCTCACTCCTCGGCTCCGACTCTGTTACCTGAAAAACATGAGAAATGTGGGGCGTGAGCACTAAGTCCACTGTGCTCCGCAGAAACTCATACTAAAGTAAACATTGAAAATAATTACAATAACATGATCCTGGCATATATAACTGAACTGAACTGGAAACGGTACTGAATAATCATGATCAGATACTGATATCGTGATAATCATCACCTGCCTGATACATTAACATCTGCCAGCATAAATGTCGGACACCATGTGCACACTCTAGTGGGCAGACTAAGGCCACTAGAACCCAGAATGGACCGACGACCATTCCGAGCAGATACTGATAATACATACCTCAAACATGGTAGAATAATTATAATCAATGTAATACCCAGTCTGAGTCCCCACCTGAACTGCTGGTTTGAAAATGTAAGTGCTGATCATCTGCAAACTGCAACATATATAATCAAATACTAAGTACTATGCTCAGACTCATTAAAATAGCTGTTAAGATGCTCGACTGAACTGACATGACTTAACTGGACTTATTGACATGAACTAGGGCTCAACATAAACTGACTGAATTTGAAACCGAACTTAACTGGCATGACTTACTGTCATTGAACTTAACTGATATTACTGAACTGAACTGGCTAGACTGATAACTTGACTGAATTCATGAACTGACTGACTGGACCTGGAACTTAACTGTAATATCTAACATAACTTGGACCGGACTAAACTAATATTAGACATAAAAATAACCGGTCTGAACAAGCCGGTTCACTGGTTGGCCGGACCGCTGGCTCGCTGTGGTCGGGCGGTTGGCCGCTGGTTTGGGTCAACCGGCTCGAACCCACGCTGGGCTTGTTGGTGTTCGAGCGTAGTCACTGGCATGGAATGGTGCGGCCTGGGTGCTACCGGGCCTTGCTGGACTCAACTGAGCACGGTCGTGGACAACCGCGCGCACTGACGTGCGACTTAGCTCACTGGCGTGCTACTAGGCACGGCCAACATTGACTGGACTTTACCGGGCGCGACAGACATTAGCCTGTGAAAGACAAGGCATGACTTAGGCGCTGGCGGTTGCGATTGGCACAACCTGCGTACATGGAACGGCCATCGGGTGCTAACTGGGCACGACCGACGGATGATTGGACTCATGGCGTGGCGATTGGCGCTACAGGGCATTACGGATGCCGGCACTTGCACGACTGGGTACTGCCGGGAGCTACCGAGCACCCTGACAGGGAACTGAGTACGTGGACGCGCAGACTGGCGCTGGTTGACGTGAGCTGGTACCGCACGGGCGCTGTCGGGCGACCCTAACAGTACATGACGCTCGGGCGTGCTGTCGGGCACTGCCCAAGGCCGATTGGTGTGCGTTTGAACGCACTAGCATGTGCTGGGACGTGTCAGCGTGCTCGGGGCACTAACCGACTATCGACTGCTGCAAGTAGCGGTTGTACGTGACGCCCGGTTGGGCTTACGCACAACACTTGCTCGACCCATGACTGACTGCCGGAACGCTGTGACCGCTATATGCGGCAGAGCAGTTACGACTGGCCCTTGCCGACCGTCCGACGATTTCCTCCGACAATCATAACATGAATCAACACTACTTAACATAACTTAATATAACATGAAGAAATACACATAGTTCGCTCAAAGGAGCAATACTTAATACGACTGATGGAACGTGAACGGTCGTTGACGTGCGCTAAGTGCGTAGCCTACGGCTTTGGCCAATCCTTCGGTCGATCATCATTTTCCTTCGACAATCCCTACTTAACTGAATTGGAAATAACACATAATGACCAACTAAACATGAACTGCTCGGAAGTTGCCGATTAAAATTGGACATGGCTCGACGTGGCTTAACATGGCTTAAACCGGGCTTAACTTAGCATCTACTAGGATTAATTGTCATAATTTGAACATAACAAACATAGCATGATCCTATTAACACTAAGAGAGGGTTAAGTCAAAATCACCCTTCAAATACTCAAGCAATTATGTGCAATCTCTCCTGACCGTGCGAAGCTTTGCGCGTGCGTGTGCTCCTTTTCACCATGCGTTGTTTGGCTTAAGTGCTGGACAAAACTTTCCCTTAATTCTCACTTAATACTTGGTTAAAAGTAAGGTAAAATGTCCCCAAACACTCAGCATAAATAAAAGACGAATGGAGGTAAATTTTTAAGGAGAATTCTCGGCCAATAAGCTTTCGCCATTTGCCGTGTTTTTGGGTGGCTAGTTGACTATTTACTAGCTTAGTCATCCCTTATTCTTGCTTATTAACCACATAACGTTTGAGAAGATGCCATATGGCTTTGATGAAATTATGCTATCACGTGCACTTGCCCAAACTCTCGAAAATTTGCATGGCTTAGCACTTAATGACGTGCTTAACTTGACTTGAACTTGATTAGTGCTAAGCTTGAATAGAGAGCACATAAATCGTGCCATTAAGCACAATAATAGGTACTTAACGTGTGCTTAACATGATTTAACATGGATTAATTTCATAGAATATGAATTCTAATACTTAGAAATTATTTCCAAGTATTAGCCTTAACCGAACTTAAATAATTTCGGTCGAAACTTGACTTCGAATAAAATGTCGATATGAACTTACTAACTCCAAACACATTTATAATCTGAATGAATTGGAATTATATCTGAAAACTTATTCGGTTATTAAAATGCTTAAACCGAATATTTTATCGACTAAAAGTCGAACTTTAACTGAAACTTAATAATTGGCTCGAACCCAATTTTTGAGAGATTAATTGAATATTCACAATTCAATTAATACGTCGACATTAGGATAATTAATCCCAACTTGCTGACGTCCATTTATTAAATAAACGGACTGAAATGAATTACTATCATTAACTCAGTTAATAAATACAATTAATCGGATATTCTTTCGACTTAACGTCAAACTTGAAACTTAACTAGCTGAATAACTTAAACTTAAACATTAACATGAATATTTAATAACAAAGGCTAGCTTATATTTAAAAGCTAGTATTTTCCTTTATTAATAAAATTCGGGGCGTTATAGCTCAAACCACTAATTTAGCGGATTCGAGCCATGAGTACGGGAAACCGGTCTAGGAGACTCGAGCAGAAAACTCGAAGGTTAAACCTAGATAAAATGTCCAAATGGTTCTCGCAAAAAAAAAAAAAGAAGTAAATAATATTGTTTGGGAAGTATGTTGGTTTTGGAGTAATAGGGAGGAACCGGTTGGTATTCGACAACCGGAAGTGTTCGTGATCATAGTTGGGTGATGAAATTTAATTGAAGTCATTTCTATCTAGCCACATAGCCTATATGTATCCTACCCGACCCAAAGAGCCTACATTACAACCCGAGCAGCCCTCTTGATTCATCGTTTCACGTCTTTGATTGTTATAGAGTAGAAGTTAGACGATTGGAAAATCTATGTATGATGGATTGATAACCAACTTGAGTGCACCTCTTTATGTTTACAAAAGAAACTGAGTGAGGCATATGATATATCTTCGTACTCGCGAGTCTTTATCATTCGAAATAACTGAGTTCATATTTGACGTGTGTTCTCGTGATCATTTGAATTCTTCATGACTTGATTGATTGTTTTGAGATTGGTCTTGCTTGAACCGTAGTCCTTGCTCGTTTATTTGCTTTCTTTTCTTTTCTTTTCTTTTCTTTGTTCAGAACGAACAAAGGTCTTAGTGTGGGGGAGTTGTTTGTCCCGTTTTTGTTGCTATTTTCGTTGATATTTTGTGTGTCGTTTCCCCCATCTTAGGTCTTTTCTTAGGTATTACCGGTCCCTTTTTGTCGTTTCTTGCTTCTATCTTCATTTTGGCTTGTTTAGTATTTTCCTTGTTTTCTTTCCTTTTTCTCTTTGTTTTTCGTGTTTTTCCGGTTGTGGTGATTCCAGGTTTTAGGTTGACCGGATCGACGAACATTCTGATGAGAAGGGAAGTGTGTTGTTCAAGCATCATTTTGTGGACCCAAACATGTGAGCATCAAGTTTCCAGCTCGGGCAGTACCCGAGCGACATGGACGAGCACACGAGCTGATGAAAAAGCCACAACTTTGATTTTCTAGGCCTTAGCGCCGCTAAGGCCATAGTGGATAGCGGCGTTTGAAGCTTAACGGGGACAGACATGAGCAGCTAACGAGGCTTAGCGGCGCTAATGAGCCTTAGCGCCGCTAAGGACTGTTTTGTAACAGTTGCGGGATTTTCGTGATTTGAAATGGAGGCTGATTATGATCGAGCCTAGGGGAGATTTACCAACATTCAGACTTCGTTTTTTTTTCTAGTTTTTCATCTCTAGAATAGATCTTTCATCTTGGATTGGATTTTGAGTGGAAAAACTCATTCTCTAGCTTTTGGATTCGGTTGTTCGTTGTTTTTCTCGATGTTGGATTTGTTATTAATCGTAAGCACTTCTTTTCATTTTGTTTATGGATATGATGGCTTGTTTGAGTATGAAATTTTGTGTTGCGATTGCAATGAGTGGCTAATTCTATAAGTTAGGGATAGGGGATAATTGTTTCGGTTCGTTTTGATTACGTGTTTGATAATTGCTCTATCTATGCGAGTTGATCTCATCCTAGGGTTAGTTGATTGATCCCCAATCTAACCTAATTAATCGACGTTAGAACCGAAAGGGAAGACGTCGGTCGATTTTGGCTCGTTCGGAATAGACTTGTTCGTTATTGTATTGTCTATGTGTTGTATGGTTTGATGAGTTGCTCGTGTATGTTCACCTTCTTGTTACGAAGAGTTATTGAAGGTGAACCTCCATACGGGTAGGCGATTCAAACCCCTTAACCGAGCAATTGATTGCCCGGTAATTGAGTCAAGAACCAAAAACGATTGTCCCCGATTCCCTAACTCCTTTATAATCAAGTTAATCGTTTGCTTTTGAATTTTCGCAACTCTTTGCTTTAAAATTCGTAGTTGATAATTAAAAATCCCCAATTTGAGTTAGAGTGTTTAGGTCTTGTTTCTTATTTGGTGTGTTTGAATACACGTACAAAATAATTCGGCTAACCTTCCTTGTGATACGACCCGGTGTCGAATCTTTTGATTCTACTCCGGTAAAAATATTTACAACACTCGACCTCGCCTACGTGCGCCTCTGGGTTCTCGACCACTACTGCGAAAATTAGGCCGCCACCTCGCCAAATTGTTTTGATGCTTTTTAATCCAACCTCTTTAGTAACCTTTTCCTCTAGCCTTTAGAGTTACTGTTTACCTCCATATCTGAACTCCATGATCCCGGTTCGGTAGTCAGTGGTCACTTTCCCTAATCCTTCTAGCCACTGGACTCCTAGAACAACTTCGGGTCTGACCAGGTGCAAGGCATAGAGATCGGCCTCCACAGTAACCCCTTGAAACTTGATCGGCACCCCACGAAAAGACTCGGTGAATCTTAACCTCTCACCATTCGCTACTCGAACTTCAAAGGGCTCAATCTTTGTTGTCGGAAACTTCAGCTTTTGAGACAAGTCGGCATTGATGAAGTTGTGTGATGACTGTTGCCTGCGAGCACGACCACTCGACGGTCCTTGACCCAAGCTGGTAGTCGCATCATCCTTGACCCTCTGATCCCAGCCATTGCATGCATCGAGATTTCATTTTCTTCTCGAGCACTTCAATCTCGTCCTCATGCTCCGATCCTTCCTCGACCTCAGCTTCTTCCTCATCGGCGTTGATAACCTCTATAACAAAGGTTGCTTGCATTGATGGCCTGGTGTGAACTTCTCTTCGCACTTGAAACAAAGGCCTTTCTTGCGTCGGTGTTTGATCTCCTCAGGCGTAAGTCACTTAACTTTTGCCCCGGTGGTCGAGCGCTGATGGCCGGTCGTGCACTCGCGGTCGATTGTCTTGGGCCTGCGCGGCGTGTATCGGTGAAGCGAGCGTCCGCCCGTCCCCTTCGCGTGGCCGCTAGGTGATCCTCACGTCGCCGGGCGACTTCCATAGCGGAGTACATGGTCTCGGGCCGTTCCAGGCTTACCTCAGCCGCTAGATCATACTTTAGGCCGCCTATGAATGCTCCTACTAATGTAATTTCGGGCCAGCCATGAACTCGACAAGCTAAACGCTCAAATTCCTTCAGATAATCACGTAAATTACCTGTGTGCCTTATACGAGTCAGCGCCTCATCATAGTTGTGGTAGTCGGATGTACCAAAGCGTGTGAGTAACTCTCGCTCGAAATCACCCCGGGTGATGACTCGGTGCCGGTTGCGGTAAACGCTTGTGAGCCACTGTCACCATACGCTGGCCTCGCCATCAAGGTAGTAAGTTGTGTACCTTACTCGACATGGCCCTCGGTTTCGTTGAGCTCGAAGTATTGAACAGCACGGTTGAGCCAAGCCTCCGGATCGTTGCCGTTGAACGTGGACAACACAAGCCTTGGCCGGTCTCAGTAGTTGGACGCTTGTGATCCCCGCTCTATGTCTCGTGCTCGCGCTCGTACCCCTCGTATGGTCGTTCGTGCACGTGCCTTTCTTCGCGCCTGGGGGACGGCGGTCGCGGAGGTTCGTCACGTTGCTGTTGCTGCTGTCGTTGGAACCGACGCAGCACCTCGTCCAATCACTACTTGAGTCGGGCCACGACAGCATTAGTATTGTTTTGGCCTTCATCGAGTGATCCAAGCCTTCCCTATATAGCTTCGCTCATGCTTCAGACTTGAATATCGAGATTATCGATCTTGTCCTTCATCTTCTTGTTGGCCATGGCTTTCTTCTCTTGCTTTCGCTCTTTGCTTCTTGGACTCGTTTTGAAGATTTTATGGGATGGGAAAAAGACACACGATCTAACACCTCTTAATGAAAGCACCAATGATGAAGATCGCGCGTCCCGACTGCCGATAAGCCACAAACCAGTGCCTTGAATCGCCGATAGTTGCCTAGAGGTTCACAAACCGCACCCCTCTAAACGAATATAAT
>CACSLK010003174.1:13872711-13890092 GCA_902706635.1 Striga hermonthica
GGTAATCCTTTCGAACCATTCTATTTTTCTGTCCATGCTATCATGTTGCTGGAATTATTCGCTGAATCAATTATCATATATTTATTCGGTTCGTTTTGTTCGTCGTATTTGGGTTTCGTGAATTAGTCGTGTGAATTGGAACTCTTGTTTGCAAATTCCAAGTCTTATTTGATGTAGCTAATCTCGTTGTATTCTCGAATCTTGCTGCTGGGTGTTAATCGTGTTATATCGGAGCCTCGTTTTATGGTTTGAGCTTTATCGTCGTTAATGTGTTGTTCGTTATTTTCGAACCGTATTGTTGTTTTTTGTCTTTCGAACCAATAAAACCCGTTTTTATAAGATTCAAAACTCAGGGTAAATTGTTATGGTCGTAAAAGTTTGAACTTCTCGTGAAATCGCAGTTGAAATTATGTAGAACCTGTGTCGCAGCCTTTGATCGATTCTTCTTGCTGTTCTGTCATATCTGCAGCTGTTTTGATTTATTTGACGAATTAATTTCATTTCATGTTACAAGCTCACGCTTGGTGCAATGGTAACCTTGGTCATTTCTCTAAATGAGGTGTGGTGTTCGAATCCCACCCTCAGCGGCCCATTTCTTACTTTTTTTTATCTTCAGTATAGCAATAGAAAGCGCGCGGGCTGTTAGGCCTGAATCCAGCCCGCGCACAGCCCGAACAGCCCCTCAACAGTCTTAGCCCGCGAGCCCAGTTCCGGCCCGCGTGTAAACCCAATAGGAGCTGCGTTTCCCAACCTTTTGACAGGCTCATTTCAGGCCCAATGTGGGGTAGTCGGGCCAGATTCTACCACCATGGCCCAAATAGTTTCTTTGAAGCCAAATTTTGTGTTTCGGAGCCCGTTTTTCGACCCAAATTTATTTATTAAAATTATTTTCAAAGTATAAATATTTGAGAAAATTATTTTAAGTCCCGAGACTCCAAATTAATTTTTACGGGCCCTATTTTGCAAAAATGAGAGAGTTCCAAGTCCACGAAAAATTCGATTAGAACCCGTAAATCTTAATTTTTATTAAGTATGGGTTTTATGTTAAATTCGAGTAGTGAGATAAATTATTGATAAATTATCTCGCTTAAATGTAGGTGTTTGAGGAGTCGAGCCTCATCCTACGTACTTGCTTTTGTGTGCCTTTTTCTACTGAAATTTCTAGGTGGGTTGTAATTGTAAAATTTACTATGTCCTAATTAATTGTTTTTGTTGTAGTATGATAAATGTATGCATGTGAACCATATATCCTTCGATGTGAGCTATATTGGTCGTCGAACGGTTATCCCCGTAGCTATAGAACGTACCTTCGGGTAGTCTCCTTTATTATTGTTGACAGTCAGGGTGTGAACCTTGGCTGGTGATCCTCGTATGTAAGGCCAAGGCGTGTGTTTTGGCATTCGGGGTGGATTATTGCTCCTGCTGGCCGGGCACTCGTTGTAAGGCCTTCGAGGAAGGCGTTCGGTATATAGCTCGGCAGTAGTCTATTGTTATAGGTGTGCACATGAGACCATTATTGATTATTGATAGGAGATGGGACGATTATTGATTCGTATACATGCTGCGACCATACTTAAATTATTTTCTTGATTATTGAGATTAATTATTGCATAGCGGTGAGCACCTCCACTTTCCTATTGTGCTCATACCCACCTGCTCTTCATGGATGCAGGTTAGTTTATGCGGCACGACGGAAGGGATGCGAGTGGTGGTCTTTAAAAATTGAATAAATGCTTCCGCCTTGAAAAACTGAACTTGGATATTATTGCATTATTGATTATTGTTTTCCACTAGTATCGGATTATTGAATTATTGATGGGGATTATTTTCCTAGGATTATTATTGGATTTGCATTATTGGAATTTTATTATGGATTATGAGTATTGATTATTGCTGAATATTGAGAATGTGTTTAGTAATGATTAATGTTTTAAAAATTAGTAACGCCTCAAATATTGTTTTTGAAATAAATTCGAAAAATTTATTCTGATTTTCGGTAAATAAAAGTGGGGCGTTACAGGACCATTCAGACATTGGAGGACATGCTTCGAGCTTTGGTTGTTGACAGGGATGCTAAGTGGGAGTCGTTATTGCCATTTGTCAAGTTCGCTTACAACAACAGTTATCATGCTTCTATTCAGATGGCTCCTAATGAGGCACTTTACGGTCGTAAATGTCGTTCCCCTCTTTATTGGGACGATTTCAGTGAGAGTCGAGTACTCGGTCCGAAGATTATCGAGGAAACAACATAACAAGTAGATTTGATCAGGCAAAGACTTAAGACAGCCCAGAGTCGGCAGAAATCATCAGCCGATCAACATCGACGAGATATCCAGTTCGAAGTTGGGGAACGAGCCTTCTTTAGAGTTCGTCCATTCCGAGGGATCGTTCGATTCGAAAAGAGAGGAAATTTACATCCTCGTTTTATTGGCCCGTTCGAAGTTCTCGAGCGAGTGGGCGAAGTTGCTTATCGATTAGCCTTACCTCCCGAGTTGTCCAATGTTCATAATGTTTTCCATGTATCCATGTTACTCAAGTACGTGTGCGATCTAGATCATGTCCTTCAGCATACCGATATTCATATTCAGCCAGATTTATCTTACGAGGAAAAACCGGTAGCGGTATTGGACCGACAGGTTTGTCGGCTCTGGAAACGTGATGTTCCCCTCGTTCGTATCCAATGGGATCGCCACGGTGCCACTTGGGAGCAAGAGGCTGATATTCGAGCTTGTTTTTCTGATTTTATGTTTCGATGTATATATTTTCTTATGTTCTATGTACATATGTTTAGTTTTATATTTCCGAGGACAGAAATATTTTAAGGAGGGCAGATTATAATAGCCCATTATGTTATTAATGTAAATTACGTGTTTAGTTCTATAATATTTGTATTTATGCTTGGAATAATTTCTATGTATTTAAGCTCATGTATTATAAGTTAATTCATGATTCAATTGCCCATTAGCTTAGCATAAGCAAACTTAGCATGTCATTGGGCCTAAGCCAAGCCAATTACCGAAAGTATTTGGGCAAGGTGCACGTGAACTTCTTCATTTTTAGCTAGTTTATGTGGCATTTTAATAATATTCATATGATGACTAAGGCAAGTATTTTGGTGCCACATATACAATGACTAAGCAAAGGAGAAGCCACCAAGACCTCCTCATGCACGGCAAGAGGCACACGGCCATTGGCTCAATTTTTGCCAAATTTCATCTTTTCTCCTATTTAAACCTTCAACCGTGAGATATATTTGGAGATAAAAATCTGAGTTTAAGCCATTAATTAAAAACTAAAATAAAGATAACGGATTTCAAAGCAAAGTGATAAATTATGGTAGCACTCCGAGTCATGATTTTGCAAACTAATAAGTATTTTAAGAATAGATTTTGCGAAAATTTAACTCTGATAATTACGATATAGCTGGGTGTTACAGTTGGTATCCCGGTAGCACCGAACAAAGGAGGGCGAAATGAACTCTCGTGGCCGAATTCTTGTGGAACCGAGCACGGATATTAACAACCACCAATAGGAAAGATGAATCTTTATGAACCGAGGCCCCACACTCGACCTCTGAAAATATAAAAATATCCGTGGAGCACGTGGAATCAATCCCGGGCATCGTTTGCACTATCTCGAACGTGTACTCATCAAGCTCAAGCATCGGGAGCACGGGCGTAGGCACCCTAAACTCATCCAAATGGTCACGATCCTCAATAATACGAAACGACAACCCAAAGGACATAGGAACCACGTCATACTCAACATCACAAGTCAATTCATCAATCAACGCACACCTCGGGTCAACGACATCACATAATAGCTTGGAATCCTCCTCAACAACGTCCACAAAATCATCAACTACCACATCCTCCTCCTCAATATCATCCTCCCGAGCAATTTCAAAACCATTCGACTTATCCAACTCATGAATAGACACAACCGACTCCTCAAATGAATTTTCTCCCGTTGCATTCACCATATCAACACCCGAATCCACACACTCGCTCTCAACAATAGAATCAAAGCTCAAAGAACTATCACCGTAAGAGAAGTTTGACGTACTTAATGTAGAATGCACGTCCGAATCGTCAAGAAGGGGAATTTCTTTAACAATCAAATCATCGATGTCCTCACTCGTGTCGAGAGATTGTGTTCCATCATAAACGAGAGTGAGGCCCACTTCTTTAAAGGAGGCAAACCTATCCACCATAGCTCGAACTTGCCTTCTAACCGGGTGCTCTCTCGAATAAACCTCACCGATAGAGAACAATATCTACCGACCGGAATGTGAGATGCATCCAAATCTAGGAAAGAGACCACTGTAGAGTCGAACTTCGTGAGTGTAACTTGAAGAACGGATGGAATTGGAATGAACCTCCAACTATTAAACTCCTCGATGATCGACATAAGGCTCGCGAGTGCCTCTTAAGTGCTCGTCAAAACCTCTTGGTGACGTTCAAAAGGTGCAATCGTGGTTGGAAATGAAGCTTCGGAACTCAATGTGCAAGGTTGGCCCACTGATAAGTGCTCGTATGATGGAGAGGGTGGAGCATAGGACCCAGTCTCATCTTTTTCGGACTTGGGACCCATTGAAGCACGAAGGGATCGATTGCAATCCTCTAAATGCACCATATATTAGGCAAGATTGACTCAAGAAGCTTCTCGAGTCGGCTCAGATGGAGGTGTCTCTTCATAAACGGGAGGCGGTGAACAATAGTGAGGTGTCTCGTCATGACCCGGAGAGTAATAACCGAAATCAACTTGAGATGGCGGGTAAAAAGGGGTCGGATACTAATATGGCGGCCCTCCATACGAATACATCTCCTCATGGTAGTTGTCAGGATATCCACGAGACGAGCTACCGGCATAAGAATAGCCGTACGGATCCATTGGAGCTCCTCAAGCGAAGTACCTCGCACAAGAACAACAAAACAACCAAGGCACACGAGGCAAAAGAAAGAAAACACAAATGCAACTAACACGGCATGATATGTGCACGATCATACAAAGCAAAAAGAAAGAGAAATTGCAAATAAGGAGATAAACAAGACAAACACGCAAAGACAAACGAAATCCACAAAAAGCAAGACAAACACGGAAACAAATGACAACTAGATAACAAACTTGGCGTCCTACTTACCTTCCCCGGCAATGGCGCCATTTTGTTTGTAGTATTTTTGGGCATGTGATAACCGAGTTACCCGACTCGGGTCGTTCTCAAAGGAAGGTTATTCGGAGCTTCGTTCACTACCTAGTCGTCAAAGTCACATAACCGAAAACAAGGTCCTACACATTCTACTGGCTTGATGGGATTGATTTCACATTAAACTAAACTAACAATCTAGAGCAATTGAAAGCAAATGATGCAAGATGAAAACTTTAGGTCAATCGGAGTCTCTATCACTCGAATAGACACGACAAACCAAGAAACATCATAGTAGCCATGTGATCCTAGGTGATTAAATCGAGCTTTCTAACTAATGACTACGCTTAAAACCAAGTCATGCCCTTTACACAAGATAAGCATGAACTAATCCCTAACACACCATGACGAGCAATAAAAATCAAACATTCCTCCATTCAACAAGCAAAACTAAATTCACCTTGAAACACATCATAAGCAAAAATGGGCAAAATCGAAGTAATGAGGATTAAAGCTAATTACCCACTCTCCTAATGCATGCGTGAAGAACACCGGATGGAAAATTTCAAATCATGAAGTAAAATGATGTCGCCGGAAACTTGCCGGAAAATACGAGTAATAAAGCTCCTAGCCAAAGCATAAAAAGAAAATAGAGAAAATGGAGAGGATTTCCCAACTTAAAAGTTGGGAAATGAGGGTTGTTATAAAAAATACAAAGCATAATGTCTACTTATAGCTACACCACAAATACACACTAAGAACACGCACATTTAATATAACACTCTTGAGGTCGCCACGGAATTCGCGAGCTCGCGAGTGGCAAGGCATGGCAGGGCACGAAAGGGGACTCGCAAGGTCGTCGGGGGCTTCGCGGGCGCGCATGAGAGCAATCTCGAGCTCGCGAGGCTCTCCGCGGGCATGCGGGCATGCAGAGCTGGGCACTCTCGAGCTCGCGGCCGGTTCCGCGGGCGCGCGGGCGTGCATGGTCCGGTGGCTATGGCTCGATTTGCTCTAACTTTTTACCTTCTTCTCCGATTGACTCGAAACTTTGACCCACGCTCCTCAAATCTTTTTCTCCTCATCTTGGAGTGCTCAAATTGATATTGCAGCGCAATTAATATATATGCTCGGAATGACTCGGAAATGGCTTGCGTGGCTCGAACATGATTCAGACGACTCGAAAATGTCTCGAAAATGGCTCTCTTCCTATGATCGAATAATGTGGACCTAAAAAAATACAAAAAAGACAAGAAAAGTACGCTGAACCACAAAAACACAATACGAGAATAAAAATGCACGAAACACGATAAAATAGACCAGTTGACACTAAAACGAACCTAAAAACACTAAACTCGAGCACATAAAACACACGAAAATAAGCACAAAAATACAATAAACACGCCCCTTTCCCTGCGTTTTTTCGGCGAGAACCCTTTCGTTCACTGCTCTGTTCCCGAGCTTGATAACTGCAGTCCCGACGGTCCCGTGATCCCATCAGCAAGCCCGTTCTTATTCGTTGTTCGTGTATCGTTCATCCCGTCGAGAACCAACGACCTGCAATCGTGCTCCACCATCTATTGCTGCTCCTGCTCGCGAGTTCCACGTGCAACGATTGTCCCGAGATTCGAGCTCCATCGGCACGCCAAACGAAGTTGTCGAGCCTCCTCGGGTAGTCCATTTCAGCATCGGCTCGCCCCTTTCGCGTGTCCCTGTCCTGAGAACGGTACCCGGACTGATTATCCCCCTTGATTTTGAATGTGTTTATATATGTTCTTGTTATATGTGTTTATTGCGTGCTTAAATTGCTGATTTTAATTACTTGATTGTGTTATTGTGATATATTATGTGTTAATGTGTCGAACGTGTGATGGACTGAAAGAGTGAGCTGGAAAGGGGCTTTATCCGTCTTTCTGTGGAAATTTCGAGCTAATTATGTCCCTTAGATAAGTAATTGTGAGAATTTTGATATATATTTGCAATTTGGATGCCAAAGTGATTGCCGTCACTTTGAAAAATTGTCGAACTCAGGTTATGTGGTATAAACCGAGGAAATGCTTTGGGATTATTGGACTTAGCTATTTTAAATAATTTAATTCGATTTCTGGTCAGTTTTTGCTTGATTTATTTAAATTGGTTGAGCATGTTTAGGGGTTTTCCTTTGGTGAAAATGTGTGTTTTTTGGTCCTTTATGTGCTGTAAAAATTTGAATTGAAATGTCCAAGCCTAACTCCTTATAGCCCTATTCTTATAAATTCGAACTAGTCCTTTTAACCTGTTTTTGGCACCGGTTGGCCTTGTTGGCAAATCCTTGACCCGTTGACCCTGTTTTATGTCAAACCTTCATTGTCTGCTTTTATATGATTTATTAATTGGTTGGTCGAGTCTAGGAGTCGTCCTAATGTTCCAACTCCACAACTTTCATGAGTTTCTTAGTCGATGTAATTCGACTAAGTATAATTCTTGTTATCTGTGTAAGAGTCGAGATAGTTGCTTATGAGATTGTCTTGACTTATGTAGGTGTCTGACGAGCAGTGTCTCAACCATCTACGATTTTCGGGTTAATTTGCTTTATCATCCTGCACCAGGTGGGTTTTTTTAATTGTAAAATTGCTATGCTTTAATTAATTGTTATTTTTGTGGTATGATCAATATATGCATATGGACCATGTAACCTTCGATGTGAGTTGTATCGGCCGTCGAATGGTTATCCCCGTAGCTATAGAACGTACCTTCAAGTAGTCTCCTTTATTTATGTATCGCAGTCAGGGTGTGAGCCTTGGCTGGTGATCCTCGTATGTAAGGCCAAGGCATGAGTTTTGGCATTCGGGGTGGATTTACTCTTGTTGGCGGGGCACTCGTTGTAAGACCTTCAATAAGGCGTTCGGTATATAGTCAGGCAGTAGTCTATTGGTATAGGTATGTACATGAGGGTTGACTATGTGATAGGAGATGGGATATTAATTAATTTGTGTTTATACTGCGACCATACCTGCTTTATTTTATGAATTTAGATATTAATTATTGCATAGCGGTGAGCACCTTAATTTTCCTATTGTGCTCATCCCCTCCTGCTCTTTATGGATGCAGGTTAGTATTTGCGGGCACGACAAGAGGAGGCGAGTGGTGGTCATATTACTGTTTTTACTTCCGCTGGTTGAACTGCCTAGTATATATACATTTATGATTTACGTTGAGTATCAGATTATTGATAGGGAGTGTGCTCCCTAGTATTTATGAATTTGGAAAACTCAGTTTAGGAGTTGATGTTATTGATGAACCCGGTTTGGGTGTTGACATGATTTTTTAACCCGTTTGGGAGTTGCATTTATGATATTTTTAGAAATTGTTTTGGAAATGAGTAGCGCCTCAAGTGTTTAGAAATAAATTTTGAAAAATTTATTCTGAATTTCGTCCAATAAAAGTGGGGCGTTACATTTATAGAGGGGGATAAAAATAATTTTTCCAAGCTTCTGTGCAACGTAGAAGAAAAGTGGGTGGTTTTCATAATTTGAGGAATTATAGGGGAAATAGATGTGTTAATGACAAAGAAGTTGTGTGGGAGTTGGAAACATACTTTAAAAATCTATTTTGCACTTCTAACCTCAATCTAGATACTTGTGATTTAAATGGGATTCCTCCATCTATTACTGATGATATGAACCAGATGTTGTCTGAAACTGTTGCAGAGAAGGAGATTTATGATGCTCTGAAAGAAATGAAACCATCTAAAGCACCAGGTATAGATGGTATGACCACTCTATTCTTTAAATCCTGTTGGTCCATTGTCAAATCCCATCTTTGTGAAGCCATTCTGATTTTTTTTTTTTATCTGGGGCAATCCCCAAAGGTATAATCCACACTGTTTTGACATTAATTCCCAAAAGAAAAAATCCTATTTTTGTTTCAGATTTCAGACCCATAGCCCTTTGTACAGTTATTCATAAGATTATCTCTAAAATAATAGCCAATAGACTTAAAAGAGTCTTTAGTCCTTGTATTAATGACTCCCAGGCAACTTTTGTACCTGGGAGACAAATCTTAGATAAAGTGATTCTTGCTAATGAGTGCCTTCATTTTATAAAAAGTAAAAGAAAAGGGTTCAAACATCTTATGGCAGTCAAGTTAGACTTGGCTAAAGCCTATGATAGGGTTGAATGGCCTTTTTTGATCAAGTGTCTGCAAAAAAAAAATGAGTTTTTCTGATTCTTTTGTTTCTTGGATCCAAGCCTGCCTGTATACCACCTCATTTTCTTTTAACACTAATGGCCAAGTTCTTGGTTATGTTAAACCTCCAAGGGGTATGAGGCAGGGAGATCCTCTCTCTCCCTAAATGTTTATTATCCTTTCAGAAGCTCTATCTAATTTAATCCATCAAGCTAGTGCCCAATCCTTGCATATAGGTATAAAAATTAGTAAATTTTCTCCTCCCATCTTTCATCTTCTTTTTACAGATGATACTATATTATTTTGCAATGCAGACCCTTTCCATGCTTATTTATCCTTCAAATCCTTGACAATTTTGGGACCTCCTCTGGTCAAGGAGTCAATCTAGAAAAATCTTCTGTATTTTTTTTCAAAAAATACCCCTGAAAGATCCAAAGCTAGAATATGTAACATTTTGCTAGGTATTAAGTTTGTCACTTCTTCAAAATATCTTGGTCTTTCCTTAGGAATAGGTAGGTCTAAAATTAGAACATTCAAGTATGTCAAGGAGTGTGTTTAAAATAGAATCTCTTGTTGGCAGAATAATTTTTTTTCAGTACTGCAGTGAGAGAAACTCTGATTAAAACCATTATAGAAGCTCTCCCTATTTATGTAATGTCTTGTTTTAAACTTCCAGTGAGTATCTGTAATAATATTTGCAAATAAGTAGCTAGGTTTTGGTGTAGAAAAAATGATCAGGGGGGGATAAAATCCATTGGGCTAATTGGGGTTGTCTAGTTAAACCCAAGGTGTATGGGGGACTGGGATTTAAAAATTTGAAAGTCTTCAATGACACTTTACTGGTCAAGCATTTTTGGAGGTTGATGATAACCCAACCAAATTTGTTTGTCATTAGTGTTAAAAAGGCAAATATTTTCAAGATAGGAATTTATGGGATGTTCAGCCTAAAAATGGGGACTCTTGGTTATGGAAAAGTTGGGTGGGGGTGTTGAATCTTTTGAAAATGGGAGCCAGGTATCAGGTGGGAGATGGGAGAAACATCTCTATCTGGGAGCATCCTTGGCTTCCTAGAGATGCAAACCCTATTCCATCTACTAGCCTTGCCGTGGACAGGGAAAATCTGAAAAGGGTGAGTGATCTAGTAAATGAGGTGATTGGGAGGTGGGATGGAGAACTTGTTACCCAATTTTTTTGCCCCATGGATGCTGAAATTATCCTCAAAATACCCCAGTCTAGGGTAGGAAAGAAAGATAGACTTTTTTCGTTTTTTGGGAAGCATGGACAGTTTAATGTTAAGTCCTTTTATAACCATTTTCTGAGGGCTGATTAGCTTAAAAAAGTTGAAGTTGGTTCCAGTTCTGGAAGTGGTTTGAGGATCAAATGCTGGAAGACAATGTGGAAACTTTCTATAAAAAATAAAATCAAGCATTTCTTGTGGAAGTGTTGGTTAAAGTTCCTAAGCACAAATGACCAGTTGGGCAAGAGAAAGATAGCAGTGGATAGACAACACATGTGCTATGTGTGGTGAAGCAGATGAAGATCTAGATCACCTATTCTTCAGATGTGAAAGGGTTGTGAGAGTATGGAAGTTAAGTGGTGTCATATGGAACAAGCAGCAAGCACATGATGCAAATTTCAGAACATGGTGGGAAGATGTATGTGGAGTTGCCTTGTCCCCTCATATTAAAGAAAGAATCAACCTCTCTTCTTACATACTCTGGTGGCTCTGGAAAACCAGAAACTTGTGGGTGTTTCAGAAAATAATATTGAGTGAAGTGCAAACAGCAAAGGGAGCTCTAGCAGAATGGGCAGATTTTGCAAAAATTCAGGCAAAAGGGAGCAGTGGAAACAATTCAGACAACCAGGAAAATAAGAGCAATGAGGGGCAATTTTCTAGGGAGGTAGGACAATGGGATTTGACTGACAGTGCCTCAAGCCCCTTGTTGAATTAGCTGGAGATGGAATGTGGAGTTAAAAAAAAAAAGGAGAAGTAGTTACAATCATTAAAGAAACTATCTGGTTTGAAGGATGCAGTGAAGGCATGTGGCTGGAAACTATCAGATGGGCAATGTTGCATGCATTACAAGCAGGATGGAACAAATGCAACTGTGAATTGAATAATAAGAACCTGGTTTGCAAGCTCCAAAAAAACCATGGCTCTTTTTATATTTGTTGTAGTACATTAGCTTATGATGTATTCTCCATTAAGAATTATTTTTCAGATTTCTCCTTTGTATTCATGGGAACAGATTAGGATCTGGAAATATGTATGGTGATATTGCTAGATAAGGGGTTTCAATTTTCTCTGAGCCCTTGTGTTGCAGGGTCGTCTCCAGAAATTTGGAGGCCCCAGACAATTTTTCACGAGTGGCCTGCAATCATATTTTATATTTTTATTAAAACAACGAGAGATTTTATTAATATCTCTTGCTTTTCTTTCTTTTTCCTTTTCGAACTTCCCGATTCGAATTTACGTTTGCCCGCCATAACTCGTCTAGAGAATCTGATCATATATAAGATGATAGAATAAGATATAGATAAATTTACTTACAATAGTAATTAAGAAAAATTACATACAAATATTAATAAAAATAAAACACAGATTAGACAATAAATTTGTTTACAATTTTATAAACATGATCATCTTTTGGTTTAATAAAAAGAAAAAAAAAACTACATATATCTATCAATATATCAATCTAAGAAGACAAATAAATACAAAATATTGATGATAACTTCTTCCTAGTCAATTTATTCAAGCATCATGCCCTTGTTCCTGCTGCTCCACTAACATATGTGAATACTTTTGCAAAATGATATTCCAATTGCCAATTTACAACTGTTAACTCTCACTCCCCAAATAATCCACCAACAAGTCCACAACAAAGGAAATTAATATATTCTAAACCCTAATTAATCTCATTTTTCAACCAGTCAAAAAAATTAGCGAACAAAATCAATATATCTTAAATCCTATTTGATCTTCTTTATTGATTCTTCAACCAGATGGAACATATTAATATCAAAACTACATTGAAACTCATAATGCATAATCAAAATTAAATTCAATAGATAGAGAAAAAGTTAAAAAAATAGAAAAATCAATTCCTATGGACCTACCGATATGTTGATTGAAAAGCTCGGAGGTGGTGGCGACGGAGACGCGTGTCGGCGTGTGGTGGCTGGCTCACGGTTGTGGTGACCGGTGAGGCCGTGAGGGCGGAGGCCAGAAGCATAAGGTCGAACAAGCGTGAGAATTGGAGTTTTAGTCGTTTGATTTTTTGAAATGAAACTTAATTTGGACAGAAAAAAATACCCATTAATGTAGGTAAATAGGTTGGGCATCAGCTATGCCCAAGATAATAATAAAAAAAGCCCAACATAAAGTATAGTATATCTACCTTAATCTACCTTAATAACTTATAAGAAAACATTAGACTCTTTTAAAATGTGACACGTGGTTGTTTTCGCTCTTTTGGTTTCTTCGTTTCTCCACTCTTTCTTTGTTCTCGAATTTAATATTAAGAAAAATACTTGAGGGTATGTTGGTCATTTTCTTCCTTTTCTTGCTGATATTTTGGTGTCAGGTTCATTTTTCTTTTGGTTTTTCTTGCGCTTGTTTCTTTTTCGTCGGTCTTACCCTATTTTGGTGCCAGGTTTGTACTTTGTTTCCTTTTGCTTCTCTTTTTTTTCCACAATTCATTTTGGTTTTATTATTTGGTTTTAGGTTCAAATTTTTTCGATCGATCCGCTCTTTTTTTGTGTTCCAGAGGAAGGCGCTAGAAGCTCCATTTTGCTACTCACACCACCATTGTCGTAGGCCTGGGACTGGAGGCGGTCGATCTTGTCGGACGAGATGCGGCGGCGCATCTACGCAGCGTGATACACGACGGTCATGTTCTTAATTTTCTGGTGATGCTGGACTTTATTCTTAATTTTCTCTTGTCAATTGTAGTTGCTAGCTTTTCGAAGTGTTGGATTAGGGTTTGGTCCTGTTCAAACTCTCTATCTTGTTTCTCTCTGACAGCTGTACACAGTGGATTTTAGATACTCCGCTTCATTTGTTTTCTTTACATTTTATTTTAATTAAAGATTCTAATTGGCTATATGAGTGTTGTAACCTAATTGTTTTAGTTTTTGCATTGGATGTAACTTGTGACTGTTTGGCTTATTTTTTGTGGACTTCTTTTTCCCCTAAAATTATTTATTTATTTTTTATTATTATGGGTTGGGTCTTCTTATATAGTTTTTTGTGTTGATTATGAATATAAGTTGTAATGGTTATGTTTTTCTTCTTAAGTTGCCTCCCAGATTGTATTGGAGCCAATTGTCCACGGTTCTAATTATGTATATAAAGCAGGTAACTGGTTGTTATGTTTTTTTTTTATAAGTACCTATTATTGTTGTTTTGTATTTACTTAAACCTCTCATCTATTGCATGTGATCTCAAGTTGTTGTAGAAGGCTTTAGGAGTTACAGGGAACAATTAGCAGGCGAAAAATTCAGTCTGAAATTCAACTGTGTTGGTATAATATTGTTTTTCCTTCTAAGACATCTGTTCTTATCTCCCACTTAATGTTCGATGTTTGTAATTCAAAATTAAAGCTGTTGAATTTGTGTGAAGCAATTTATATTTGATTGTATATGCAGTTGCGCTAATGGTCTGGAAAATATAACTTTTTCCATGGTATACCGACTTTCAAAATTTGACTCTATTTTTAGGTTGTTTTGCTAGACGGTATTGTTCTAATTTCTATGTAATACATGCCGAATAAGGGTCATAAATTCGTCGATTATGTCTCTCAAGATAAGTCATCGAAGGAGATTTATGGACACAAAATCCACTCTCAGAAAGGTATGTCAGAAAGACTTGAGATCTAATCCTTCTTGTGGTGATATGTGTGAGGTAGCTGTACTTTTTTAGAAGTGTTGGTGTGATCCTTAATGATCATTAAATACAAATGCATTGCAATGTAACTTGCTTTTCTTTGTGGATCTTGATAACCATTCTTGCTCCTGCAACCTTAAGAGCCATTTATTTTTCATTAATTATGTGGAAACTCAACAATATCATTTTTTTGACTAAATTTTGGGTAATGCACTTCATAGCCACCTGGATGATGTACGACTGACATGACTAAATGATCGTGTTAGGGCTAACGCACCATTTGTTTACTATCTGATGAATTGTTTCGATAACCTCTTGTTCTTAATCCTTTATGACTGTTGTTTCTGTGAATTTAACTACATTTTATAGATAAATATTGTAGGAATAAGAATTTGAAAATGATGAAGTGGTTGCAGATATATCACAAGAAGTTCTTTGGGTCGAGAAGAATAGAGAATGTTTGGTATTCCATTCCAAGTCTTGTGTAGTACCATTTACCAAATTTTGCTTTCAGGGAACACTACTAAAACCAGAGAGATAACTCCAGCCAAATCAATCAGCACCTCTATGGACCCATATAAGTCCATAAAAGCAGACATCACCTTCAGCCGAGACACTACGCCGGTTGCGAGAGAAGCTGTTTATAATTTGTTAATTTTCCCTCCATACTCCCAATATTTATACATGAAACAATGAATTGTTTTTATCATGTGAATTTTTTGTTCTTGCTTTGCATGAAAAAAAAATTGGCTTATGCTTTAACTATGGAAAATTTAGCTTTGTGGTATATTTGTGCGTTAATATTATTGTCCTTCAATTAGATTGGAGATGTGATTGTTTTTGTTTCATGAACACAGTTTGTGTGAATTTTATTATTTTTCCCTTTTGTTTTTGTTTTTTTTTTTTTTTTTTTTTTTTTGTTTTTTGTTTTTTGTTTTTTTTTTGCACATGGGACACTGACTGAAGTTGGCAATAATTGAAGTTGACAATACGTTTTCACTTTAATTTTTGGGAGTATTTGACGGGTAATAAACTTTTCGATCTCTTTGTTGGGAATTGTTTTTGGCTTTAAATTTATATTTAGACGAATGGAAAAACTTTCATATATGTTGTAAGTATTTTTACCGGAGTAGAATCGAAAGATTCAACACCGGGTCGTATCGCAAGGAAGGTTAGCCGGATTCAATTGCACGATTATTCAATCACAAAAAAGAGAAGAAAAATTCCTAAACACTCTATTCGAATTGGTTTAGTTTTGATTATCAACTAAGAAACTGAGCTAATGAAAAGCAATTAAAATAGCAGAGATATTCACGCAATGATTAAAGAGCTAGGGAATTGGGGATAATTGCTTCGGTTCTACCACAGCTACCGGCAATCAACTGATCGGTTTAAGGACCTGAATTGCTTCTCGTTCAGAGGTCCACTCTCAATACAGTTACGAACAAGAGAGTGGATGTAAACGATTAACTATCAGTTCCCGCAACGCATAGACAATACAGTTACGAACAAGTCTACTCTAAACAAGCCTATATCGACCAACGTCTCCCCTCTCGGTTCCACACGTTGATTATTTAGGTTAAACAGGCGATCAATCTATTAACCTTAGAATAAGCATAACTTGAATAGATATGAACAATCAAGAACTAGCAATTATTATCGAACCTAATCAATCATCCCCTATCCCTAGCGTATGGATTTAGCTACTCATGTGGAATTGAACAAGAACAATCAAATTAACCCAAGCCATCATCATCAACTCAACAATTGAAGAAAATAAGAACTCACGATTAAAATTGAGAATCCCAATGTTAAAATCCACAAGCATCCAAATCCAAAGCGGTAAATAGGAGTTTTTCAATCTCCAATACGAATCAAAAGCGTAAAAGTAATGAACAGAGTGAGTTTTCTAGAGAGAATAATGTAAAAACAAGGTCTGGAAGGTGAATAATCAAGTCTAGGTCGAAAATCTGATGTTAAAATCCCGACCTCAAAATTCGCACCGAGCAAGTCGCGAGTCGCGACATAAGTCGCGAGTCGCGACTTACACTTTTGCTGAGTCGCGAGTCGCGACATCTCGCGAGTCGCGCGTCTTCAAAAATATAAAAATTCTGGGGAAACTCGCGACCTGACTCGCGAGTCGCGACATATTTCGCGAGTCGCGAAATTGACTCGCGAGTCGCGACTCGTCTCGCAGAACTCGTCTTTCGGCTCTGTTGGACTCGCGAGTCGCGACCTCCTCGCGAGTCGCGACAACCTCACGAGTCGCGAGTTGTTCTGAGCAGCTTATCGGTTCGTTTTTCCGGTCCCTCCTTCAGTATTCTGAGCACGTTAATGGGTCTTCTTGATATCCCGGTCTCAGCTCGAGTAGTCCCGTCCTCGATCAACACAACCTACCTCCTGAAAACACACACACGAAGAAAACACGAAGCAAAACACAACAAAATGACGCATAAAACGAACTAAAGAGAAGAACGGAAAAATCACAGAATTGGACCAAATAAACTACGAAAATCCTATAAGTGGGAAAAATAAAGAGAAAATAAAGCGAAAATAAAGACACAAAAATGGGACAAACAACTCCCCCACACTAAGACCTTTGTTCGTCCCGAACAAAAAGAAAAGAAAAGAAAAGAAAACAAATAAATGAACAAGGGCAATGGTTCAGGCAAGACCAATCTCAAACATATCAATTAAACCGAGAAGAATTCCAATGATCACAAGAACACACCTCAATAATCAACTTAATCATTTCGAAGAACAAGTCTCTCAAGAACAAGTATATGTATATATATATCTATCTGCCTTACTCAGTTTCTTCGCAACATGTAAGAGAGGTGCACTCAAATTGGTCATCAGTCAAGTCGATCATAGATTTGCCTATCGTCTAACTTCTACTCTAAAACAATCATATTTATAAAACAATGAATCAAGAGGTCTTTAAGGGTTGTAACGTAGGCTCTTTGGACATGGTAGGAAACATATATGCTAAGTGGCTCAAAATAAATCAACTCAACTCTGCACCCAACCATATCAACAAACACCTCCAGTTGTCACCAACCGGCTCCTCCCACTAACTCCAAGACCAACATACATCCCAAGCTCTTTTTTTTTATTTTATTTTTTTCGAAAACCATTTGGACGTCTTATCTAGGTTTAGCCTTCGGGTTTTCTGCCCGAGTC
>CACSLK010003174.1:13905103-13918583 GCA_902706635.1 Striga hermonthica
AAAAAAAAAAAAGTACGTTTGCCTTCATATGATTTGGTAACGAATTCCTGTTTTCATGGTCAAAGATTAATCTTTTGCATTTTCTCTTATTTTCTCATTTATATATTACTGGTTGGTTTTTGTTAATTGTATTTTTGTCGATTCAAAGTCCTTATATGCAGTTTTGTTAGAAGTATATGGACATACAGAAGTCCAACAAAAATCGAATTTAGGGAAACGAAAGGAACAATGGACGTCAACCCTAAGAATGTTGACTATTGTTAATTAACAATTTAATTGATGCAGAATGTTGACTAGACTGAATTATCTGATGCATGAACTTTAAAATCTTTGAATTTTGACACGATTATTGGACCATAAGTTCACAACCTAATTCGATTTTGGTAGATGAGATGCGTTATATTAATGATGTCTGTTAATAAGAGGGATCGTGATGTAAGCATGACAATCGGCTGATCAATGCCGTTTGAATAATTAAATATTTTTTTTTTTTGTCGAAAACGATAGAAAATATTATATAATAAAAATGTACAAAAGTGCGAATAACACAAACCCTATCTGAATGGAACAGCCAACAATTGAAAAAGTGGGAGGACATGTCAGAAGAACGCATAGAAATCTGACTAGCAACACTAGAATAAAAAACACTCACAACTAAATTAGCTACACCAATAACAAACTACTAAAATAAAAGATCCCAACAAGATAATACCCAAATGTGTGATCCCAACAAGATAATAAGTTGAATAAATAAATAATGTTTGGTAATGCGATGTTGGATTTCGCCGTCAATTTTTTCTTTTTATTATTTTTTTTTAGAATGATAGGAATCTCATATATTAATAATAGAAACGAGACCAGAGAACAACTACTCAGCCGAATATACAGCCAATAACCGAATAAGCTGAATGGCTGACCAAGTAGAGAGGACTGCACGTACAACCTAGAGTCAACCTGCAATACCAAACACAACTAAAAAGTCCCAAGAGGAGAAGAAACAAAAGCTCCCAATAGAATAACACATCAAACACACTCCCAAAGGGAGAGAAGAAAATAAAACACAAGCTAAACTACATAACACAAACAACACAACTAACCAAAATGCTAAACAAACAAAAACCCTCCTCTTCAGTCAAACAAAGGCTCCGGCCTGGCAACACGATCCAGACACCCGACCAAGAAACCAAAGAGAGTAAGATTACAGTCCGAGAAGCAGATTTCAAAACACTCTTCTCCCAAAAGAGAGAGCTAACTACACCACCTAACTCCCGAACCAAGCCTTACACCCCTACGGTTCCCGATCAAGAAAACATTCGGGGGCCGTCTTCTCAACCGACCCTATCAAACCTCAGTTACCTTGCACCAACTCGCCAAGGTCACCAAGCCCCGCCCAGCTCCCACCCCCAGATTAGACGGACGAAGAATCAGAGGACGATGAGGCAACATCCCAAGCCCATCTGCATCCAGACTTAGACAAGCCCGGCCTGCCTCTCCACCCACCAAGCCGCCGGGGAGCCCCGCTGCCGCCAGAGAATCTAGAAAAGCGACGAGCAGAACTGACATCTCGTGGCCATACGGAGAAGAGTGGGAAGTCCTGGGGCCTGTTCACCTCAACTGGAGACTAAATCAGCGGCAACCAATCGACGAGCTAGGGTTCTTAGATCAGGAGAATTATGCAAAAGTATAGAGAGTTGGTCGTAAAGTTATTCAATTAGGTTGTTCGGTTGTTATTTACATTTTTGTATAATTTTATTTTAACCATAATTGTTTATATGTACTTCTAGTTATTGCAAGAAAAGAAATACCAAATAATAAAAATGCATATTGTTTATTTGAATATAATGAGTGTGATGAAGACAAGACCTTGATTACATTTCTAGGTAAATATGATATGCTTCATATTTAAATTATTTATTTCCTAATTTTATTATTTTTTTATTTTGTTACCTTAGTAATTTTGTTATGATTGATAAATAAATAAGTATCTAGCCTAGCTTGTTAGGCAAGATAAGTAGGATTCAGAGAGTTGAGACTCTATATATTAACTTATAGCATAATACACGATGGGTGGTTGTTTAGAAGAACAAATCAGATATTTGTGAGTTTTTTAATTTTATCGAGAGAGTATTTCGTTTATCCTTCCCTATCGTGCGTTTTCTTACATCAGTTGGTATCATCAATCAGTACGATTCGTGATGCCACCGAAACGACAAGATGACGCAAATGAACAACGTGACGCTACCTACAACGACCGGTTTCAACATATTAACGACCAGTTTGTGCAGTTGGAAGAGAGCTTCAAGGAACGGTTTGAGGGTTTTTTTTCGGAGTCATAGATTTGCGTTTGGCGCTCAACAACGTGGTCTGGGAATTGCAAATGAACCGTGATGCCGCAATCGGGGCGTACGTGGGGAGTTTTGCGGCGGACGTGGTGACCGTGGACTAGGGGGCACCCTGCCGACGATCGCCACATCCACATCCGGCTATGAAGATGATAAGGAAACCATCTCCATGGTTAACCCATTCGCAGAGTTGCAGTATCACCGTGACGAGGAGGGAGACTTCGACGGACAAAGCGGTCGGGGCTGGTGGCGTGGGGACCAGGAATTCATCGGCGGCGATGAGAGGTGTTGGCCCTTGGGCTTGGAACCTAACGGTGCAGGCCTCAAACGGATGCACTCTGAGTGGCCTGACGGTGATGACCAGCTGCATCGCGATTGAGGCCCTGAAGATGCTAGACGAGGCTTCTGTTATAGCAAATTATTTTCTTTTTACCGAGTACCAAATCAAAGATTCATTCCTCGGGTCGATCTCTCGAGGAAGGTGGTTCGAAATTTAGAAGTGGTGTTGATAACACATAAATGAAAAATGAATCCTAAGCATTCTAATCAAGGTGATTGGAATTAATTATCAACTAAGAAATAGAACGCAAACAATACAAAATTGAATTTAAAAATAAGGACAAAGATCAAACAATGATAAGAAACTAAGGAGTCGGGGATGATGATTTTCTAACCAATGCAATTATCAAGCTAAGATCATCTGGTTAAAAGTTTGAAACAACCTAACGTCTAGAGATAGTCCTCATTAACTCTTCGTAACAAGAGGATAAATAAATGGTAAATCAAACAAATCACCCAGCACACAGACAACACGTTTTCGAAAGTCTATTTCATGCGAGTCTAGATCAATCAACTCCTCCTCTTTCGGTTCTAAGAGTTGATTAAATTATTCTAGACGATTGTTAATCTACTAGTTTGTTGGATTTAAACACATCACACAAGAACGAATCATATTCAATTGGAAATATATTGCAAACCGAAGTATCACTCTTCGACAATATTCAACATTCAATGTATGAGAATTATAAACCCTAGTTAAAAACAACTCACATAAATTAAACGATTAACAAGCATGATAATCACAATTTAATTCTAAACATCATTATCATCTTCTATCCCTAGCGAAACAAATTAGCTACTCATAACGAATTCATCATAAACTTAACCCAAGCATTCATATTCAAGCATTAGATTAAAAGAAAAACTTACGATTAATAGAGAAACGATAGTCCAATACGATGAACAACTTAATCCGAAAAAGTAAAGAGAGAATTGAGCAAAAAGAACGATTAAAATCCAAGTTTTTAGAGTAGGTGAAAGTGAAAAAATAATATTGGGGATTATTTCCACGAGTCTAAGGATCATTTTGATAAATAGTTCTCGTAAAACGGAGCTAAAATAAGAAAAAAACGAGCAAAAATAAAAACAGGGGTCAACAGGTCGCGACTCGCGAGTCGCGAGTCTGACGGATCGTGGGTCGCGCGATACTCTGTTGAAGTCGCGAGTCACGACTCTTCGCTCGCGGTTTGCGACTTTGGCTCTGTTAAAGTCACGAGTCACGACCATGTACTTCCGATTCGCGAATTTTCGCTCGAGAATCGCGACTTTAGCTGCGAGCCGTGACTTTGGCTGCACTGCATGACTTTACGTTTCGGGCTCGTTTGGGCTCGTAACTCGGAATTGAGTTCCGTTTGTTGCTATGCATCACTAACGAACCCATCTATCCAATTTTGTTCTTGAAACCAACTTTTTTTGGAGATAAAATTTTCCCAAAGCTCCCGACCTACACACTAAAAATTACAAAGCAGAAAAAAAAAAAAAACAAACGAAAAACACCTAAAGATTCAAAATGAAGGAAAACACATAATAAAACACGAAACGGACTAAATATAAAAGAAACAACCTAAAACAGAGGAAAAAGATAAGAAAAAAGAGCAAAAAAATGTAAAAAAATGGGACAAACAGCTTCCACGGCGGCGGACAGCAGCACCGAGGTGGGTGGTTCAAACAGGACGACGTCGAGCTCGATGGCGGAGATATACACCGTCACGACTTTGGCAATGGACGTGGCTGACGAGGCTTTCATGCCAGTGGATAACAACAGCAGGGTTGGGGTTTTCTGGATGACGTGCAATATCAACAATATTTTGACTGGGCAGACCGGGCCAAGGGCCGTACCAGAGTGATTTTCACCGATCAATGCACGGAAATGGCGACCCCGCTGGGAACAGGGTTTCTGGGTTGAGATTTTTGAGTTTTTAGGTAGGCTTGACGGTGCGAGTTTCTTGATTGGTGGGCCACAGTTAAGTCTAGATGAGGCTTCGCTGCGTGCCATTACTTAGTGTTTGCAACCTAAAGGAACGCGAGATCGTCAGGGAAAACCGAAGATCTCAACTTGGATTAAAATTCATAAGCATTTAGAACGTGAATTTTTGTCTTTCATATGCTTATTCGGTTTATCAAAAACTTCAGAATTTAAGGCAAGGTTGTGTTTTGTTCATGAGTATACGGAGAAATTCTATCTTTTTTTGACGCGTGTTAATGTGCGTGAGACAGAGGAGCAGTTAGCGTCATGCTATGTGGGCGGTTTTCATGGTTTGATCCAGGACACACTCAATCTTCTTGTGTCGGATTCAATTCTGATGCGCATCAACAGGATTTGTTGATTGAGCAGTAACATTCTTGAAAGGCGGTCTCATCTTTTGCGCCCTCAGTGAAAGGGATTAGTGGGACTGTGGCTTCAACACCAGCTGTGTCGACTGTTCTACCAAGTGTCGACATTGCTATGGGTAGGCGTGATTTGGCCTCTCGAGTGGGGGCATCAGTCGGTTGCCTGGCGCGCTTCGCTGCTTCACCTGCAGCAAATCAGGACATCGTCAGGCAAAGTGCACCAAGGCAAAAGGGTTGCAGGCTTTGCTGATTGAGGAGACCGAGTCAATCGATTATGATGGCCCTCTTACTTTTGAAAGAGAGTCGGAGGTGCCCGTGGTACATGTCTCGGGTGAAGTCGGTCATGCTCTTGTTCTTCGTTGATCACTCTTGTCACCTCACTTATCTCTCAAGGATGAAGGCGTGCGACACCATCTGGTTGAATCCACATGCCCCATTGGCGGCCGAGTGTGCTGTTTTGTGATTGATTTTGGTGCCTGCGACAACGTGATCTCAAATGAGGCAGTGGCGAGGCTTGGTTTGTTGAGTGAACCACGTCTGGATCCTTACACTCTTACGTGGATACAACATGTTAATGTTGTCACTGTCAATAGTCGTGTGTTGGTGTCCTTTCTGTCGGTTTTGCCTATCAGGACAAGATGTGGTGTTACATTGTGCCTACAGATTATTGGAACCTAATATTAGGGCTTCCTTGGAAGTTTGATCGGTCTGTGTTACACGATTGGCGCCTTAACACATACGAGTTTTTTTTTACATGAGGGCGTCTGCATTTTTTTTACACCTGTCAGCTCCCCGGTCAGTTCATTTATCACATGGGTCGTCGGCATTATCCCTTTCTCGCTCTGCACCGTGGGAGGTGTTGTGTGGGTCGTTGGATGGCCGATCGTTGGTTTTTGACATGAAAGATGTTGCGTGCGCTGAATCAACGCTGGACGGTTAGATCACCCCCCCTTCGAGATCATCGCTAGGCTCTCGCCGGATACCTTCCGTCTTCGCTTGCCTTCTCATGTGCATTTGTTGGATGTTTTTCCTGTGTCGCATTTGGCCCGTTTGCATGCCTACGACTCTACTGGAGATGGGACCGGTTCGGATTTGCGGCTGAATCCTTCTCAATTGGAGAGGATGATGGAAACGAGATCGCGGTTGCATTTCAAGATAAATATAATCCGCTTCATATATAGACAGATTATTTTCTCGTATTATTATTCCTTTTTATTTTATTCCCTTAGTTATTTTATTATGATTGGTAAGTAAATAAATATCTAGCCTAACTTGTTAGGCAAAATAAGCAGGACTAGGAGAGTTGGGATTCTATATTATATTCTAGCATAATACATGATGGGTTGTTGTTTTGAAGAATAAATATGATATTTGTGAGTTTTATCAAGATAGTATCACGTTTATCCTTTCCTATCCTACACTTCCCTACATCAGAGTGTCCATAACCAAACCAATACATCAAACACATAATATATGATAAAATTAGTTATATGAATCTTCATGTTTTTTAAAGACATATAAATTTGAGATATTTATGTTTCGAATTTAATTTGTAAATTTAAACATGAGATAAAAAATAGATGTATACAAAAAAAATAATAATAAATAAAATAGGTACCAAGAATTCACACAATATGATATTCTTTCTAACATTTAAAAGATTTTGCAGTTAGACAAATATGGACAAAAAATCATCAATTAAGTAGAACAATTCGAAATACAAAAATTAATTTTTGAAATGAACATTCTTTATTAAATAAGATTCTTTAGTTGTGACCATAAAATATGAGATTTATAGATAGATAAATATGGATAAAAATAATATTTAACAATTAAGTTGGCATGACTTTTCAGAAGATTTTGAAAAATTTCAAACGTTTTATTTGATACATGATTGACCGAATTTTTGTAACCAAATTTATACGTTTGACCATAAAAATTTGAAGGCAATGATTTATTGAATTTCTGTAGGAGGTTTTCAAGATTATTTCTCATTATTGGCAAGATTTATACGTAGCATTTAAGAAAATCATTGCATATACTTTTTTAAAGCAGCACCCTAGGATGGTAGGGGTTAAGGCAGGACCCCTAATATATGTATTAAAATGCCCAAGGTGGGCTGGAGAATCACAAGTCTACAAGATCATATAACAAGCACAAACAAAAAGACTAGAAACAAGAGTGAAAAGCAAAAGAAGGGAAAACAAAAAATACTAACGCCATACTTATAAGAATTAAGGTTTACACAATATTTTTCTCAAATAACATTTTCTATTTCTAAATTTGAATTTGAATATTCATTCAACCGCCATTTTTTTTTTAAAAAAATACCACTAAGAATATTAACTTTGAAAATTTTAAAAGGGAATTTTAATACTATTTCAAGGAAATCCTTCTCTCTATTTTATAGTAATAGATAATAGTTTTTCGTTAGGGATAAACAATTTTTATTTGCAGCTTACCATATAAATTTTATTTTTGTGGCAATCAATCATGTGAGCTATACATTTTTTTTACTTTGTCCTACGAAACTATGTTGAGTGGATCTGTTAATGAAAAATTTTCGAAAAAATTGCAAATTGTACATTTTTTTAAGTTCGTTAAATTTTTTTATCAGCCTTATTTTTGCTGAACCGTCGCCTCTTTCTCCCCACCCATCCGCAACCTCCCTTTTCTCCCCACCATTTTTTACGTCCATTTCTCTGTGTTGTTGCATTCTTCCTATCGAGCCTCCCAGCCATTGCCTTGTCACAGCTTGCACACAACCCCACCACCTTCATCATTCATCATGCATTGAAGAAGGTTGCAAATGCTTGAAAGTCCAAAAATGGGTTCAAAACAAGTTATTTTTATACGTTTTGGAGCAATACTTAGCCAAAAAACTATCATGCATTACTTTGAAAGGAACTCCCCCATTAGCTCCAAGATCCATGGCTGGAAGAAGGATTACAAGGGTTTATTGTCGGTGCTCTCAAGGACGGGATGAGCTGGAATGACTCAACTGATATGACTGAAGCATGTGATGAGGCATGGGCAGCATACGTAAAGGTACACTCTTGTATCACATAGTATTTTGTGTAAATGATAAATGTGGTTTTGATTATTGCTTTGTGAAAAAAGTCAAAAACCAAATTATGACATTAAGTTTTCTATATGTGCTAAAGGTTGATTCAAATGTTCGATTAATGAGGTTTAAGAGGTAGTCGTAATATACAGATTGGGTAAATACTTTTGGGAAAGACAGAACAATTGGAGAGCATGCAGGGGACATATGCAGTGATGCATATCAACCATTTCATGATACAATGGGGGTGTTACCTAATGAAGTTGAAGTGGAACCAGATCTGGGTGAATATGATATCGAGTGGATGGCGTCTAAATCAAAAAGTCATGCACAAGTTTCACTTATTCTATGAAAAACAAAGAAAGAATAAGAAATTCCATAGAAATACATGAAGATATGAGCTCCGTGTCCCGCATTTTCAATAATGAAACTATGATACATTTACATAATCTTGCGCATAAAGTATGTTATGAGTATGATGACTCAGCTGCTCGAAAAGTGGTGCATTCTAAAGTCAGAATAATCCCGAGATTAAATATGCAATAGATGTTGGTGGTATGTACGTTTCTTGTCAAAAATATTAACCCAAAACTCTTCTTTAGCTTACCAGAAGCTGAATTTTCAACAATATAGCTAGATGGTAATATCTAGGGACTAAACTTGTCGCTTTCTCAATGCGTTGTAATTATCTTTTGTGGGTTCCAACTACCTATATATAAAACTTTGCGGAGGCAATTTTTTATTTTATTGTATGTAACAACTCTGTTGTCACATTTGGAACTATGGTTGGTTTTGGTGGCTAAAGCTCGATCATATGTTTATCATAAGCTACAAAGTTATTTATTGTTTCATTTCCCTAAGTACATCCCATTGTGGAGATTTTTCCGATTAAGGAATTGTAGTTATTGTTTTATTCAAATCAAGTCGATGTATTACGTACTTGTACTTGTTTCTAACATTAATTTAGGATATGAATTAGTTTTTCGTTATTGTTGTGCAATAATTTTACGTCGTAGAGGCATTCATAATCACTCACATTCGCACATCAAACATATGTTGTGGTAATAAATGAGTTTACATTTATGTTTGAGGCCATCTCCAACTATAATGGTGAAAAAACCTGATATAGCCATAAATGGGCTAGTTGGAATTATACCAGGTGAAAAGAGGCCAACCGGTTGGTTGAATGACCTATCTCTCGAGACGATATGAGGACCGCGCACATGGAAAACCTGCAGGTATTAGAAAAGCCATCAACAACTGGACGACCTGGAGTCCCTCGGACAACTTAGAGTGCCCCCAGACGACCTGAGCACCTAATGAGCATAAGATAGCTTAACCGCGATGGTCGAGGTTATGGTCAGATGACTTGAGAAGAGTTATGATGACTCCATAAGCACTATAAACAGACTTATAGGAGATTGAGAGAATTTATTTCAGTATAATAAGGAATCTAATGGTGACTATGATATGATTAGGGTGAGGGTCAGCACTAAGAAGATCATATCAAACCCAAGCAACCGGGAAAGTTGACCACGGGCAGTAGGGCGACTCGTGAAGATTATTGCAGATAGGTATTCCCCTATAAAAGAGGTTGACGTATATCCAAAACACACTCTACATTCTACATACATTATACATAACTCTTTGATTACAGAGCACCTATCGTCTTTTTCTCATGTACAAACATGGGCATCAGAGTGTTAATATCATGAGACACTCTCGGCCGTTTTGCAGGTCTTTTGTATAAGCTCAAGTAGACTAGAGCTTAGATCCATCACATTCAAACTTCACTAAAAAAATAAGGCTCAACATTTGGTGTTGTCTGTGGGGGAACTTTTGAAGGAATTAAGTGCACACTACCTAGTTTTAGATCACTTGACATAGCTGAAAGAGAAGGGATACAAAGGAACCTATGCAAGGTGTTAAGAAGGATTTGGGCAAACAGACGCCCTCCTTTGGCACCTAGTTCTTAACCATGAATCACTGTGTTGGGATTGTCGCCGATGATTAGCCATGCACCACCATATGTGTAGCGTCTCGTTTGTTTAATAAGAGTTCAACATTTACATTACATGTTTAGCTCGACTTCGTATAATCTTGTTTAGTTGGGATTGCCGCCGATGATTAGCCATGCACCACCATTTATGTAGCGTCTCGTTTGTTTAATAAGAGTTCAACATTTACATTACATGTTTAGCTCGACTTCGTATAATCTTGTTTAGTCCAAAATTCGAATTTAATGGATACCTCATCTATTTAATTTACCAATCAAAAAGTGAAATTTAAGAAGATGTCCTCATCTTCTTATTTCTTGTTGTGTTCTTTTGCTTTATTAAATTGTTCCTTGGTGCTTAAATCATGTGACTAAGTATTTGTGTGCGTGTGTTTTGCCTAAGTATATTTTGTGCTATTTGGCTAAAATTTTCTAAGTACCATGGGGTACTACTCGGCCTTGTGCAAAACCAACCAAGCACCCCACCTAACCCGGTCCAAGCACGCCCCTAGTTGCATTAAAATTGAGTTTGAATCCGTGCACCTCTCGTCCGACTTTCTCTAAGATCAAACAAATACCAAGTCTTCCCCATCCAACATACTTCTATCGTTTTGGTTTCCATTAGCAGCTCTTCCCCGTGTTACAGCCGCCAACATGCCACTCCAAGGGAGCCCTAGGAAGTGGTCTCCAACAACGCCCTTATATTAGGCTCAAACCACCAAACTCCATTCAAATTAAAACCAACCCTAACCTTCACATTTAAAAGGAATCAAAACCATTCACCACCCTCCTTTTTTATCTCAAGGAGTTCACAAAACTCCCAACATAAAGCATTAATTTTTTCGAGCACAAAATCTCACAACCGAGCACATCAAGCGGCGACCGAGTGCACCCAAGAGTCCCGCGTGCCAGCAGTAGTATGATCCTAAACACTACTAGATAGCCAAGGGATTGAGAGCAGTTATCCAAGGCCTTCGCACCACCTAAGACCAGGAGTTTGCCTCAAAAGACGAGCCATTTTCAATCAAACCCGAGAGCCTTCTAGCAAGCAAAAGCCGAGAAGCACAGCCACCCAAACCGGGCCTCTTTTGTTCCATTTTAAGTACTTTAAGAGAAGAATTTTTGGGCTGATCCTTTGACCTCTTATTGGCCGAGATTAAATGTCTTTTATGTGCCTAAGTTTCAAGTTGAAAAATTGGAATTCATGCCTTAGTCTTGAAGAGAAAAGTGGTGCTTGAGTTGTGCTATTTTTGCTTCGCGTGTTGTGCTGCTGACATTGTTATTGTGCTCTTTATATGCTAAAATTACGAAGTTTCAAGATCTAATCCTAGTCATTTTTCCTATTATAAGCATGCTTAGAGTTTATGAAATTTTGGCAAGAGAAGGAAGCATATTTGATGCACTTTTGCCTTGCTTATATTGTGATATGGTGAGGATGTATCATGTGTTCTTTTGGTGCGAAATACATTGAGTTCATGAAGAATAATTGTGCCTTAATTTCAGTTTTAAAGGCATGCTTAGTTGATTAGTTTTGAAGTGGAAAAAAGGCATGTGTATTATTTTGTTTGGCATGGGTTGTCAAGAGTTGTTGAGCCTTCAATGCATGATTTAGGTGTTGTGATGTCTGAAAAGTTCAGAGTTTAGGTTTAGTTTTAAGGCCCTAAAAGATTGTATTGGGGATAACAATTCTAGTTAACATTTTAAGGACATTAGTCTTGATCTAGATGTCTTTAAATCCTTAAGTTTTGGTTCATTTGAACCTGAGATATTGAGTGTTTTAAGAAGCCTGAGTGTGGAAAAGAATGGTCGTGTTTGGCCGGTTAAAGTCGTTAGATAAAATCTGGTCGGGGCTCAGTCGAGGGGTAGTTACGCAGGGGCGACCTAGCCATTTTCCGTTGTAGGCCGCTCGTAGACACTGAAGACGACGCGCAAGCCAGCAACACTCTGCACGATGCCTCATTCGCGCGCGTACATTGTACCAATTCGCAGCCACGCAGCAACCGCGCACATACTTTCACAGCAGTGTGCCCTACGCCTTCACTTCAACACCCGTGCGCTAACATGCTAGCGCCCCTACGCATTCCCACGTCACCGTGCCCGCGTGCCCTTATTTTCGCACCGAAAATGTGCTCAGCGCCCATGCGTCGTCTGCAGCAGTACTCCACATGCGCGCTCGTGCGCCAATTTCCAACTCCCATGCATGCAGTGCCTAGTGTCAGTGCGCTGTACTGCTCAGCAGCGCCCGTGCGCAATCTCTGCAATCACATGCGCCCAGCAACACGCGTTGCCTCGCTAGTGTCGTGCGCACACGCACCCTACCACCCTCCAGCACCCATTGCCCGCGATCTAGTACATTTCAGTGACCAGCACAGCCATGGGCGCGTCTAAGCCTGCAGACCGTGCAGCCGTGAGCGCGCCTAGTATAGGGATCGAGCCAAGCATGTCATGGCCAGGTCTTCCCAAGCGGCAAGCGAGCCGAAACGGTCTGATTGAGTGCAAACTAACCGTTTCAGTCAAGTGAAAAAGTTAGAATTTTCGAGCCTAGGAAAGTTGAGAAAAAGACTTAAAAGGAGAAAAAGAAAGAGATTTCTAGACTGTTCGTATTTCTATGTGAATTGCTTAAAAATCCAAATCGGATCCTCTTACAGTAGAAGAACAAATAATGACTATTTATACCGGAATGAGATTTTGTGTGTCTTATTTGCATGTCTTATGTATTTTTATTTTCTTTAATTGTTTGTTTGTTAAATTTTATGTCCTAATCAACCTCAATAAAAACCCATAATAATAATTATTATTATATACCTAATTTGTAGATCAAGATGAGTCGAGCCCTCACGCTGTCTCACGTGCATTTATTCGTCATTGGCGGCAACAAATGTGAGTGTCTTTAATTTATAGCCTTACTTATAATAATCGCATGATATTATAGTATAAAATTGGGCTACAGTACATTTCATTGTGAAAGAAGTCTGGTCAAACGAAATTGAATTCTTTTTTATATCCAATCATTTTTCTATTATTTTTTTGAGTAATAATGGAATCGATTACTAAATTTTGTCAAAATTTTTTATAATCGGCTATCAAGAGTGCGGTCTCACACAGGTGAAACGCACCATAAGAGGATGAGTCCTAGATGCACCATAGTTAGGTTTCATCTTAAAAGCAATTGATGATGGGAGGAATAGTCTACTAACCTTATAAACTAGACTCATTTACCCTATCAAATTAATGTGGTACGACTCACAATTGATATTCTAACAAATTTCAATCCAGTTGCAATAGAATTATATATAGTCAAAACTTGAATTTTCACGTTCTCAATTGTTTAATGTAATTTTGTGGGTATTTGGTAACCGAGTTACCCGACCTCGAGTCGTTCTCAAAGGAAGACGATTCGGAGCATCG
>CACSLK010003174.1:13927213-13942042 GCA_902706635.1 Striga hermonthica
AAAAAAAAAAAACACAAAACAAAACAAAACAAAAGCCTAAGTACTTTAATAAAAAATAATATAGCAAATCTCATTGTATTACATTTCTAAGTTGACATATCTCCTGATAGAGTATCTGAATACATGAACCTCGAAACACTAACCTCGGGACCTTCATCTTGCTAAATCCAAACAGCCACACAAAAAAATGATCGCTTGTTTGTGTTAAACTTTTCCAATCAATGTATAACAATTAAAATATGAAGTAGGACACTAAAGTAATTTCACACATGACTAAATGAAACTTATTACTTACATGCAACGTTTGAGGTCATATTTTGTTCCCAGAGCCAGCCATGAAAGCAATAAGTTTATCAATACTTCCACCTTGTTAACTTAGTCGGTCTTTCAAATCACAAACTCGCTCCTTTTCTGAATATCTAGTCACAACTTGTACAAAGTGGCAAAGTATGAAGGAACTGAGTTGATAGTGATCTCAGAAGATATATTCCATTAGATGCTCAACATTACAAAGATCATATGTTTACACTAGAAAAGATAAAAATTATTAGTTGAAGCATATATCTAAACATGTTTTCTTGTAAGCAGTGTTCTAAAAGTTGCTAGGCGCTCGACCAGCGCCTAGCACCTAGAGCGTCTAGGCGGGGCCTAGAAATTTATATTAAAAACTTTATTTTTTATTTATTTTAACTACATACAAAATAAAATTATCTCAACTTATAATAAATCGATACTCCTAAGCCCAAATAATAAAAATAATATATTTTAAAGAAAACATGAGAACAAAATAATGTAATTAGTATTTAAAAAAAAAACTGAAAAATTGCAGATGAGCCTGCCTAGGGCGTATAGGTCCGCATATGTCCGCCTAGGCGTCGTGATTAAGATCATGTATCCGCCTCAACTCGATTTGCCTTGAAACCCGCGCCGACGCCTTGGTCTCCAAGCGATAGATGCTAATACAAGCGCCAGCGCCAGCGCCTTCGTACTTCGCGATAGTTGTGAAGAAACTCGGATATTGGTCCTATTTCTATCATGATCTCTACGTAAACTCACGGGAGAAAACACACGAGACAAGTTTGAGCAAAACGTTCGATTTTTCTGTTAATTTCAACGATATATAAAATTGAATGAGTACATGAGTATTTATAAGAAAAACTAGATCTAGTCCTATGAGAGCAATAATTCTAACTAGGAAATAATATCTAGTCAATAATTCTAACTAGGAAATAATATATAGTCCTAAGGTAACTAAATGTCTTGCATCCCAAGACTTAACAAAATATAAAATACCTAATCAACTAATTAAATCTTAATTACTAACTAACACGGCTAACCTATCACTAACGCCAACAAATAAATATATATACTAACCGGACAAGCCATATTTTTTTAGTTCCAGTTCTTGGAGGATCTGTCCCGCTTAGGTTTTCCAGTTCCACAGATTGGAGTCTTACAGATAGCATCTCGTTCCTGTTGTTTTCCTTGATTCTTATTTTAGTTTCCCCCTTGCCCTCTTAGGGTTGCGTCTCCCTTCTCCTTCTTAGTGTTGTGCCTTTTTCTTTTGCTGAGTTCTGTGTCTAGGGTTTTATGGATTTCTCTCTTAACTCTATTTGTTGCCTTGGATCTGGTTGATTTGTGTTGTCTGTGCTTTCTTTATGTTATTGTGTGATTGTATATGTTCACTGTTTTGCTGCATTGTCACGTCTAGTAGGTATTTGGTGTTGGATCTGCTTTTATTACCTTTCAGGTACTGGTGTTAGCTAGATATGATGGCGGACAAAGTTGCCGACAAATTGAAGAAGTTTCAACTGTCGGGGAAGGATGAAGAAGGAGTGGAGTTATCTGATACAGATGTGGCTAACGGACTCCATGAATGTCAGTTGAGTTTGATTGGAAAATGTTACGGGGAGAAAAAAAAATAACTTTAACGGCATGAGAACTGTTTGTAGTATTTTTGGGCATGTGGTAACCGAGCTACCCGACTCGGGTCGTTCTCAAAGAAAGGCTCTTCGGAGCTTTGTTCACTACCTAGTCGTGAAAGTCACACAACCGAAAAGAAGGTCCTACACATTCTACTCGCTTGAAAGGGATTGATTTAAGCTAAACTAATCTACAAAATTTATGGCATTGAAAGCAATTAAAGCACGCAAAAAGATGAGAGAAATCAAGGGGGAAAGAGAGATTTTGGTTCGTCGGAGTCTCTATGATCAATTGCACAAAAATAATCGAACATTTCCATGCGAGCTAAAACTCTAGGCAGCTAAACCAAGCTCTAGCACAAGACGAGCAAGCATTCAACTCCTAATCACACTTAGTCAAGCATTCACGATCTAAAGATTCAATCTTTTCCTCCAAGCAACACAAGCACAATATCGATTTTCACAAAAGCAAACAAAGATATACGAAGTAATGAGGCTTAAGACTAAGTACCCACTCTCACACGCGCTTGGGAAGAGAAACGGAGTCAAAAGCTCAAAACTTTACTCGAAACAATGTCGCCGGAAATTCGCCAGAAAACTTGATTCATAAGCTCTAAACCAAAATATAAAAAAGGAAAAAAGAAAATAGAGAGGATTTTCCCAACTTAAAAGTTGGGAAATGAGGGTTGTCTCTAAAAATACAAAGCATAATGTCTTTATATAGCTACACCACAAACACACACTAAAACACACACATTTAACAATTTAGCACTCGCTAGGTAGCGAACTAGTTCGCTAGGCGAATTGGTCTTGTGGTCATGTACACACTCGCTAGGCGGCGAACGCGTTCGCTAGGCGAACTGGTCTTGTGATCTTGTGCACACTCGCTAGGCGGCGAACGCGTTCTCTAGGCGAACTGGTCTTGTGGGTCTTGTGCACACTCGCTATGCGGCGAACACGTTCGCTAGACGAAGTAGACTTCCGGATCTCTTGCACAGTAATGACTCGATAATGGCTCGGGGGTTCTCGGAATGGTTCATGCTCTCGGAACTTGGCTCGATTCTTCTCTTTCATCTTCCAAAATGGACCTAAATATTGCACCAAAGACACGAGAAAGTACGCCAAAATACAAACACCAAAGAGAAAATGAAAACACACGGAATCAACTAAAATGGACCGGTTAGACAAGAAAACCAACCTAAAACCGACTCAACTACACACATAAAACACATAAAAAGAAGCACAAAAACACAATAAACAGGAACCACCTTGGGAAACATTTGGTTTACCCGTAAACCTTTTAACATCAGAAACCTCGGACTCAACAAGTACCAGTTCTTATTCCAATTGGAGGAGGATCATGATAAAATTCTCAAAGGGAAAGCCTAGTCATTCGGTGGCCAGTACATCCTCCTTAAACAATGGGACCCCAAATGCCTGGAGTTCTCTGAAGATGAGGAAGTGGTCAGAATTTGGACGCATATCCAGAACCTTCCTCTCCATTGGTCCACGACAGAATTGGGGTTGAAAATGGGAAGAAAAATTGGTAAAGTGATAGATGTGCAAGCACCAGGGGTGGGTAACAGCATAGGACAAACCATCAAAGTGCTAGTGGAATTAAATGTGAGGGAACCAATTCTGCGAGGCACCTTCATTAAGCTGGGAGCTGAGAACACATGGATTGACTTCAGGTATGAAAACCTTCAAACTTTGTGCTATTACTGTGGTAGACTTGGTCATGGTGATAAGAATTGTTCTTTCAAACAAAAGGATATTAATAACAATGTGCTTAAGACTGGTCAGTTTGGGGATTGGCTGAGGGTAGGGTCTTATTCTTTCTATAAGAGTAAAAACTGTTAATACCTCTAGTGGTAGCAATCCTGTTGGTAAATACCCTATACCCATTCTGGAATTTAATACTCCTCAGAGCTTCCAAAAATAAACCCATCTGAGGGATCTAGTTGCTACTGAGAGTGTTTCCATTGAACTTATTAGGTTGGATACACCTCCTTTGAATTTGGGTAAAAGCCCTTTGATGCAACCTAATAATGCTGATAAGGACTTAACCCCAAAGGGAAAAGGGGTTGAACCTCATTATGAGGTTGAGCCTAGCTCTAAAGGCCTGGTTGATGTTGAAATCAAACAGTCACCTTTGCTGACTTTCTCAGGAGCTAGGAGTAAAAAAACCTTTTTCCAGAAAAGCAAGGAGCCATTTGGTGAATCCTATCCAAGATATGGTGGTGGATGAAGTCCCCATAGTTGTTGAAGAGGGGGAGGGTAGTAAAAGTTTGAAAAAAAGATCTCTTGAGGATGAAACTTTGCTCCTTGGGGAGGAAGGGATGATTGAATCTGAGTCCAAGAAGCCCAAAATTGATAACACACTTTCTCTTTCATTGGTGGAGGCAACCAGCCATAATTGATCCCCCAGTGCCCAATAAAAGTATGTGTGTGGAACTGTAGAGGTCTGGGGGGACCCTCTACAGTTTCCCAGGTATGAGAGACCCTTAGGGCTCACCTTCTTGATTTTCTTTTTTTTTTTTTTGTCTGAAGTTAAGAAAAAAACCAAATTTCTAGAAAATGTCTGTAAGAATCTGAAATTAGATGATATGTGGTTTTATGAGTGCTCTGTAGGTAGGAAAGGGGGGTTGTTATTGTACTGGTTTAACAGAATGTCTATTGTTGACATTGTGAGCATGGACTTCTGTATGGAAGTCAAGTTCAAATTTTGTGGGAAAGAAGATGTCTTTACTGGGGTATTTATATATGCTAGTACTGATCAGCATATCAGAAAGTATCAATGGGATACTCTGGTTAGGCATAGTCTTTTCTGGGGGGAGTTTTGGTTTTTGGGTGGGGATTTCAATGACCTCCTTTCTAATGAGGATAAGAATGGTGGGATTCCTAGAGATGAGTTTAGCTTCAAAATTTTCAGGGATTTTGTGCAGGTCATGGGTATGGTAGAAACCAGAACTTCTGGTAACAAGTTCACCTGGGCTAATAATAGAATGGGTAGCAGTTTTGTGGAGGAAAAACTGGATAGATTATTCCTTTTCCCTGAGTTGAACTTGCTATTCCCAAACTCTCTGGTTAAGCACATACCTTTGATATCCTCTGATCATCACTTGCTTGCTCTGTACTTTAATGGTGATGAGACTCTTAAGAAGAAAAAGTTCATATTTGATGCCAGATGGGTGAGTAAAGAGGGTTTTAAAGAGGCTATTGAGCAAGGGTGGAAGTCTAAGGTTTATGGCACTAATATCATTAGCATTCATAAAAGGCTGATAAATGTTAAAGATAGTCTCTTAAACTGGAAGGGTAGAAACCAGTATAACTCTGCTTTGGCTATCTATGAGCTTAAAGGTAAACTGGCAGTATAACTCTGCTTTGGCTATCTATGAAGGGGATAGGAATACCAAATTCTTTCAGGCTAGTGTTAAACAAAGGAGATCCACTAACTCTCTTATTAATCTAAAAAGGAATGATGGTAGTAGATGTGTGTCTGAGAATGAAACTGTTTAGGAAATTAGTGGTTATTTCAGGAACCTTTCACTTCCACTAATCCTATTGCTGATGATTGTAATCTTGAGGGCATCTCTGCTACTATTACTGCTGGAATGAATAACAGGTTAATTAGAGAGGTTAGTGTGAGTGAAATTGAGAAGGCCTTAAAAGAGATGGATTCATTGAAAGCTCCTGGGGTTGATGGTTGGAATGCTTCATTTTTCCAGAATTCTTGGTGTATTATTAGAGAGGGATTGTGTTTGGCTGTGCAAAAGTTTTTTCATAATGGTATTATGCCAAAATCTGTTAATCATACTGCTATCTCTCTGATCCCTAAGAAAAAAAAATCTGAAAAGGTTGAGGAATTTAGGCCCATTAGTTTGTGTTCTGTGGTGTATAAACTTATATCTAAGATTATTGCTAATAGACTTAAACTGGTTCTTCATGTTTGCATCTCCCCCCACTCAATCTGCATTTGTGCTTGGTAGACAGTTAATTGACAATCTAGTGATTGCCAATGAATGTATACATTATCTTAATAGCAAAAGGAAAGGTAAAGACAGTTACATGGCAATTAAACTGGATATGTCCAAGGCTTATGATAGAGTTGAGTGGGACTTTCTTTATAGAGTCTGTAGCAAAACGGGCTTCCATGATAAGTTTATTGCCTGGATTTGTGCTTGTACTTGTTCCTCCACTTTTTCTTTCAATGTGAATGGTCACCCTTTGGGCTTTGTTCAGCCATCCAGAAGTCTTAGACAGGGGGACCCTCTATCCCCCTATCTCTTCATTATCATTACAGAAGCCCTTTTTAATTTGCTTAAGCAAGCCACCATTAGGCCTGAGTTTCATGGTATTAGGATCAGTAAGCATGCTCCCATTATCTCTAACCTTTTCTTTGCTAATGATTCTATTATATTCTGTAAATCTACCAATTCCCAAGTTGTGCTTATCTTGAACATATTAGATGATTATGGTAGGGCTTCTGGTCAGTTGGTGAATATGGAGAAATCTTCAATTTTCTTCTCTAAAAATACCCCTCAGAATGCTATCTGTGAGATCTGCAATATCTTGAATGGTATCACTAAGGTTCAGTCTTTCAGGTATTTGGGTCTGCCTTTGGGCATTGGAAAAAACAAGAGAGAAATATTCAGTTTTATGAGTGAGAAAGTAAAACAAAAAGTGTGTAGCTGGAAAAATGGGTTCTTGAGTGAGGCAGGTAGAGAGGTCCTTATAAAGTCTATTCTCAATGCTCTTTCTACTTTTGTTATGTCATGTTTTAGAATCCCTGTTTCAGTTTGCAAGAATATTTGTGCTGAGATTGCTAGATTTTGGTGGGGTCAGAGGGGGGAGGGTAATAGGAAAATTCATTGGACTAGCTGGGACAATCTGACTAAATCTAAAGATATGGGTGAGCTAGGTTTAGGAATCTTAGATTGTTTAATGAAGCCTTGATTGTGAAACAGCTATGGAGGTTGATAACCAAACCCAATTTTCTTGTGAGTAGAGTCTTGAAATGTAAATATTTCTGGAATCAAAATCTTATGGATGTGTCTTGTAAAAATTCTAACTCCTGGTTGTGAAGAGTTGGATGAAAGCTAGAAAATCTCTGCAATTAGGGATGAGATTTAGAGTGGGAGATGGGAAGAGTATCAACATCTGGGACTCTCCCTGGCTATCATCACAGAGATCATTCAAACATGACTGCCACTTCCATACTGATAGAGCCAAGCTACATAAGGTTGAGAATCTTATCATGAAAGAGACCAGAGAATGGGATGTTGAATTATTCTTCAATCCTTCACACCACAAGATGCTGAGTCTATTCTAAGAATACCTCTAAGTCATAGTGGTCAAAAGGATAGGCTAATCTGGCACTGGCATGCCAAAAGGGAACTTACTGTGAAATCTGTCTATGAGCATTTGATTTGGAGGGAGGCTCAGAAGGAGGCTGATTCTAGTTCTTCACAAAGGCTTTCTAAGCAGATGTGGAAAACTACTTGGGGTCTCCCTATTAAAAGCAAAGTGAAATTTTTTTTGTGGAGATGTTGGTTTGGGTTTTTAAGTACAGGGGTAAATTTACATAAGAGAGGGATGGAGTGGGATGTGTGGTATCCTATTTGTGGGGAGGAGAGGGAGGATATTGACCATGTGCTATTTCAATGTGGTAGGGCTAAGACTTGTTGGAAGCTGGTGGGAATTGAGTGGCTGAGTTTGAGCTCAGGTACAGAATCCTTTAAAAATTGGTGGTTTGATATATGTTCCAAAGGGAGTACTGTGAGCCTGTGTGATAGAATCAGTCTTTCAAGCTACCTTCTGTGGTGGCTATGGAAGACTAGGAATGGTTGGCTCTTTGAACAAGTTAAAACTCCAGAGGTTGTGATTGTTAGAAGTGCTTGGGAGGAATGGTCTGAGTATTCTGCAGTTCTAGAGGCAAAAAAGAATACAATTAGTCTATCTTTCAACCATAACCAGGAAGGTCTGGATAATGAGATGGTAGATAGCAACTTAGGAGTAGGGCAGATTTTTCTAGCTGCCAGTGCTCTACATACCAGCTCAGGGACCTTAGGTCTGGGAGGGGGAGTTTTCAGTGAAGGGGTCCTAACACAGAGGCGGTCTGAAGTTACAAAATTCACATGTGCTAAAGAAGAAATCAAGCTTATAGCTGTGAGATGGCTGATGGAGAGAGTTGTTCAATCAAAATTTCAGTCCATTACATGTTGTGTTAATGATGAAAGATTAGCTACCAGATTGCAGAAAAAGGATCCCTTCAGCTGTGCTTATGGCATCATTGCAGAGGACATCTATGCTTTGCTTCCTCTCTTCCAGCATTGTTCTTTTATTTGTAATGTTTCTTTATGTTTTAATTGTAAGACTTTAGCCAAAGTGGCTGTGGAGGGGGATAGTATGTTATCTTCCCATGTGTTAGGATTCTAGTTGCTAGAATTTCTACATTTGTAGTCATTGGACTTATCGATTGTACTCTATTTGCTGAGTTTTTATAATATTTAACCTTGTTTGTTGGAAAAAAAATATATATTATATATATATATATACTAACCTAATGAACTAAACTGCTACTCAAACTAACATATAATAATTAATTACTAATCCTAACAAAACTAACCTAATAAGCTCACGCCCAAAATCACTAACAAATCTAACAATCATTCTAATAACTATTAACTATCCTAACAAGCTTCGGCATTACTAATTAATTTAATTTAAACTAACAATTAATCTAATTTATAAATAACACCTAGAATCTTCGCTCCCCGGCTCGAACGGCTCGCCTCGTGTTTATGCGCATCACGTCTGTGTACGCCCCGCGTGCTTGGTCGCGCGCTATTCCTTTCCTCATGAGGCCTCTCAAACCTTCTCGTACGCGTGTCTCATACCGGGTCTCACCCAGTCCTCGTCGTCGACCTGCAGGGTTTCCAGGTCTCGGCTATGTGCATTTTGACCTCGTGCGATAAGCCCGAGGCCATGCGTGTGTCCACAGCTCACGTCGCCTTCCTCGTGATCCTCGCATACGAGCTCGTACCCGTCTTTTAGGCCATGCACGCGTGGTTTTGGCCCTTTTCTCGGCCCTCTTAGATCGTCTCGTCCATCGGCTCTCGGCGTGCTCGGACCTCGAAAGCCACATCTTCATCGTTCCTCTACCCTTCGAATGAGTCCTTGTCCTCAAGGACTCGTCATTGACCTCGATACATTCTCTTCGACCTCTAGAACCCCACGTGTATCCCACTCACGGTCCTCGTCGACTTCGACCAAGCTCTTACTCTCGACATTGACCTCCTCGACTACCTCGGGCTCTTCGACGTCCATAAATTTGTCATCGGGGTATGTGTTGAAAATAGACACCCCTAAGTAGTTGATCGTGACTCCCTCATCCACGACCCCAAACAAAGGTGGATCATCGGACTCGACGGATTTGGCGTCCTCGTCTTTCTGGCCCCCTTTGACCATGATTACTCGTACTTGATTGGCTCGACCACACACTCGACGACCTTGTCTTCAACGTAGCCTGCCGGATCGAACGTAAACATGGGCTCTTTGTCGACAAACTACTCCGTACATGACTCGAGTTTGCGTATCCTCGACCGGTACTTAGCTCGCTCTTTACGCAACTTCTCCAACTTATCGCATTCTTTATCCTTCAACCACCTTCTTTTGCCTATGCGTTTCAACTCTTGGATTACTTCATTGACCTCGTCGATCCACCATTTTAACTTCATTAATGCAAGTGTGAGCATCCTGGTCCGGTTTGAACGGATCGATCTCTGTCCTCGCCGGTAGAACGCCGGAAACCTGCAAATAACTCTCACACCGGGGGTTGTGTCCGGTGAAGAGCCTCCGATGCTTAAGTCAGTATGTGTATGGGTATACTGAAGTGAAGAGTGAATAGAATGTCTTAAGGGAGAAAGGCTCACCCCCCTTTATATAGGAGTGAGATACCTGCCCTAATAGCTGCCCGGATAAGGATGAGCTGGCTGCCCAAACTGCCCGTCCGTACTCTGACACGCAGCGCACATGTAAGAGGTGGCGCAGGGCGTTGGGAGCTGTCAGAGGTGGTTATCGATATCCACCAATGCTTTCTCGACACGTGTCCCCCTGCACATGGGGTAAATATTCTCCTGAGATTCGGTTAGAGGTTCCCACACGCGCCTATGACTAGGCCGACTGTCGGACCCTCGAAGCGATCGACCTGATGAGGTCGAATATGTTGCTCGATCCTTTATCTGATCGAGCGATGGATTGGTCGACCACCTGCCTGGTCGATTATCTGAATGTTAAATCTTCCCGCCTTTTGGCTTAGCTTCCTCTTGGTTTGACCTTCTCAACCGGTCAAGCAGACTGGTTTAGCCTTGTGTATATAATATCCCATATCATTCATCTTCTCTATTCGATCCTTCCACTCCATCTCGTCTAATGGCTAAGACAATTTATTTCTTTTTTTGTTATAACTCCCGCCCCACTCAATAATCCCAACCAACTACTCTTATGAAAAAATTCTCAGCCAAAAAAATAAAGGAAAAGGATCTTAAATAAATAGGAAGTAAATCTCTCTCTCTCTCTCTCTCGGCCAATTTAATCGCGCAAAGCGTTTTTTTTTTCTAATGCTCTCGGCACTCTTAAACAAACCAAAGATTTTTTTTTTGGATAAAAGAACTACAAAAAGAATGGGGAAGATAGAGATGATCTAGATACACGATCGATCTTCTAAATGAAAGCACCAATGATGAAGATCGTGTATCCGTCTCAACTCGATTTGCCTTGAAACTCGCGCCGAGGCCTTGGTCTCCAAGAGATAGTTGCTAATACGCGCCGATGCCTTCGTACTTCGCGATAGTTGTGAAGAAACTCGGATGTTGGTCCTATTTCTATCACGATCTCTATGTAAACTCACGGGAGAAAACACACGAGACAAGTTTGAACAAAACATTCGATTTTTCTATTAATTTCAACGATAAATAAAATTGAATGAGTACATGGACATTTGTAAGAAAAACTAGATCTAGTCCTATGAGAGCAATAATTTTAACTAGGAAATAATATCTAGTCCTAAAGTAACTAAATATCTTGTGTCCCAAGATTTAACAAAATATAAAATACCTGATCAACTAATTAAATCTTAATTTCTAAGTAACACGGCTAATCTATCACTAACGCTAACAAATAAATATATATACTAACCTAATGAACAAAACTGCTACTCAAACTAACATATAATAATTAATTACTAATCCTAACAAAACTAACCTAATAAGCTCACACCCAAAATCACTAACAAATCTAACAATAAATCTAATAACTAATAACTATCCTAACAAGCTTCGACATTACTAATTAATTTAATTTAAAATAACAATTAATCTAATTTATAAATAACTTCTAGAATTTTTGCTCCTTGGCTCGCACGGCTCGCCTCGTGTTTATGCGCATCACGTCCGTGTACGCCCGTGATACGGAAGTGGTTCTTAACCCTGGCGAGTCCGAGGAAGAGACCAGCGATGATCTCGATATTTGGCTAGAGAACATGCTCGAGGAACTACATGGAGAGGATTATCGACCTTCTTGTAGGCGAGATTAGCCGAGAGGTTGGGGCGATAGGTCAAGGACAAGGTCTAGAAGGCGCAAGGCCAAACGAGCTAAGAGGCAACGCAAGTCGAGGACTAATGCAAGGAGTAATTGGTGCGGGCCTTGTGCAAAGAAGCGACGTGCTTGGCGAATAGAGGCTAAGAGAATAGGCGCGCGAGGGGTGGAAGATGGGTGGAAGATGCGCGCGGGCGATTGCCATGGGCCAGTGAACGGATGCGCGGATATGTGAGAATGGGCGAGCATGATCGAGCAGCACGCATCGGGTCTTGATGCGCACGGGTGGTCGAGTGAGCGAGAGGAAGCGCGCGAATGGGTGAGCGGCACGCGGACGGCGCTGCGTGCACGGGGTGCGCGGTAGGCGATTGGACCTCGAGCGTTGGTTGGGACGCGCGGGCGTCACGCGGAGAGCAGGCGGAGCGCGAAGAGCATACAAGTAGGCAGCACACGGGCCTAGGCCTTGTAGGCCTCGGATTGGCAGGCGCGTGATACCACGCGCGCGAGGCGACCGACGAAGACGGGGCACGCGCAATGGTGCGCGAGTGGGGCACGGACACAGGCGAAGGCCTAAGCCAGGTAGGCATAGGTGAGGCAGGCGGCGCATATGCGGGAGGAAGCCGCGATCGAGCGGGCATAGGAATGCTGGGCGACGGCGCACACGCACAGGCGAAAGGCGGCGAGGGTGAAGCGCGCGTGATAAAGGATCGTGTTAGCCACTTCCGTATCAGCGCGCGACAGCGTGCGCGTGCAGGGCGTACGCGCAGGAAGCCGAGTCCGCTGAGGACTAGGCGCGCGCAAGGGCGGTCAGGCTTAGGTTTGGCCGAGCTACTTGGAGTGCAAGGCAAGGGATTTTGGAGATTAAGTTTAGCTTAAATTAGGACTCTAGTATATTTACTTTCCTTATTGCATTAGAAGATCTAATATGTTTAGGATTTAATATTTTATTGCTTTAATTAGTCATCTAACTGGAGTAGGATTGGAGGTAATTAGGACTTATAAACAGGGATCATCCCTCATTGTTTTTGATGTCCAGAATTGATGAGTTGAATAGAAAAGAATGTTATGTTCATTCGTGTGTTTAAGCAAGGTCATGAGTGTGTGTTTATCATACAACCGCGTCTAAGAGAAGACCCTAAAAGCGTCTCGAAGTCACACCTATCGTGTTTAGTCGAAGGCCCCTAGTGCGCGATTATCCACAAGCAGTAGGCAAATTCACAATCCCTCATCATTGGTGCTTTCATTGAGAGAGTTCAATCGTGTTTTTGTCTATTTTATCTTCTTATTTTTTCGGTTTTTCCTTTTGCTGAGGGGGACAAATTTTTCTTTTACTTTGTTCAAATTTTCCCATCTTTCCTTCGACTTTTGTGAGTTTTGAGAGTTAGTATCCAAAAAAAAAAAAAAGAGAGTCTTCTTAGTAGTTTGTTCGATTTATTCGAGAGTATCAAAAAAAATATATATATGTTGGCAAACCGTGAATTAATAGAAGCATTGGTAGAGAGATTGAAGACCATTGGTGATGGCCAACATATGACCAACGAAAATTTGGCGAAGATCGAGCTCATGGTACACGACTTGGCCGGGCAACTCACGCGCATGAACCCTCGGCCAAGGAGGAGTCACGGGACAAGGTCGACCACGGCGTCCAGCAACACCGAGGCCAACCGTGAGGAGGACGATCGGCGATCGCCCACGACGCACACCACGCACACATCGCGACCGCACGATGACTGGCACTATCACTGCGAGGATCGGCGATGGCACGGAGAGCGTGCGCAACACCACCGCGGCGAACGACACCATGAGAAACGGGCATACACACGGCCGAAGCTTACCATGCCCATGTTCACGGGAGTCGATCTGGATGCATGGCTTAGTCGGCCTGTGTAATTTTTTTAGATCAACGATGTGCCAAGGTACGAAAGAGTTCAAATTGCTGCTTATCATCTTGATGGAGAGGCGAATGTTTGGTGGAAGTGGATTTTGCACAAGAACAATGGTGAGAACATGCGTTGGAGAGATTTCGAAAGAGAGCTCATCACGAGGTTTGGTTCTAGTGATTACTTTGATTATGATGAAGCTTTGTCGAGAATATGTCAAGTTGGTAGTCTTCGTGATTATCAAAAGAAGTTTGAGCGCATTGCTAGTAGAGTTCGGGATTGGCCCGAGAGTGCGTTAGTGGGAGCTTTTGTTGGAGGGCTGAAAGCCGAGTTGGCAGCTGAAGCGCGACTGGATAGGCCGAGGTCAACACGAGCAACCATGTAGTCGGCCAGGTTGCACGAGGACCACCTCACGGCGGTGCGCAAGGCAAGGCCAAGCGACGCGCGCACGAAGCCAAGGCACACACACACCGCGATTGAGGAGGCACCCCCACAGTCCGAGATCAAGCCAACTGCCGAAGTGTTCGAACCACAAGCAATATGCGACAATTGACGGATGACGAAATTCAACGGCGAAGAGCGAAAGGCCTATGCTTCACATGCAACCAACGATTTACACCAGGCCATAAATGCAAAGATAAAGAAGTCTTTTTGCTTGAGTTTGAGGAGGAACAAGAGAGCGAGCAAATTGAGGAGACTTTGCTACATGTGGTTAAGTGCAAGAAACGAGGTCCGAAGATGATCACGTTTACGGTTGAGATTATGGGAAAATTGGTGGAGGTATTGGTAGATAGTGGGTCCATGCTAAATTTCATTGATGAGGAGTTGTCCAAGGAGATAGAGATTCCATTCACAAGGGTGAAACCTTTTGGAGTCAAAGTGGCCAACGGAGAGACACTTCGAGGAGATCTGCTTTTCAAATGAGTAAAGATTGAAGCTCAGGGACAAAGGATGAAAGTTGATCTATATGCCTACCATTGAAGGCGACTGATGTGGTACTTGGATGTCAGTGGTTGGAGACTCTTAGTCCAATCACAACAGATTATTGGAGAGGAACTATGGAGTTCGGGCGATCGAGCATGCGAATCAAGTTGATGACTGAAGATCCAGGGGAGTCACCTGATGAGGATGAAGACGATAGACGAGTCCGCAAGTTCAATTTCATCATTCTTGAGGACAAGGATAGTCTTGAAGAGGACGGGAATGATACGGAAGTGGTTATTAACCCTGCCGAGTCCGAGGAAGAGACCAGCGATGATCTCGATATTTGGATAGAGAACATGCTCGAGGAACCACATGGAGAGGATTATCGGCCTTCCTGTAGGCTAGATTGTCCGAGAGCTTGTGGCGATAGGTCAAGGACAAGGTCTAGGAGGCGCAAGGCCAAACGAGCTAAGGGGCAACGCAAGTCGAGGACTAATGCAAGGAGT